>PVHX01001670.1:150485-196513 GCA_004024805.1 Geosciurus inauris
TTTTTTTTTTTTTTTTTTTTGGTACCAGGGATTGAACTCAGGGGCACTTGACCCCTGAGTCACATCCCCAGCCCTATTTTGTGTTTTATGTAGAGACAGGGTCTCACTGAGTTGCTTAGCGCCTCGCCATTGCTGAGGCTGGCTTTGAACCCACGATTCTCCTGTCTCAGCCTCCCTAAGTGCTGGGATTACAGGCTTGAGCCACCGCGCCCGGCTCTCAGCCCCTAATTTTTAATTCTTTTAATTCTAATCTCCTAATTCTAACTTTTCCTGAGATTTCTTAAAGTTCTGTTTCTTATTCCATCTGGAATTTATTTTTGTGTTGTGTGAAGTTAGGGTTGAATTTGTTCTCCACATGGACAGCTAATAATGCTGCACCATCTACTGGCTGTTCCATATGGCCTCCTTCTGGTGGGCACAGAGAGTGCTCCCCACGGCCAGGATGTCCACGTCTTAACCCCCACACCTACTATCGTGTCCTCCAGCATTGTCAAGGGAAGTAAGGCTGCTGATCAGCTGAACCTGAGGTAGGGAGACTGTGCTAGATGGCCAGGGTGGGCCTAATGCACCCACAACCATCCCCATTAGGCCAGAGGGCCCAAATCAAGGGGAGAACTGAAGAGGCCAGCTGCTCCTCTGCAGATGGAGGAGGGGCCAAGGGACACAGGCACCTCCAGAAGCTGGAGGGTGAGAAAAGGATCCTCCCACGCCACCTCCAGGAGGAACCTGTCCTTGAGCCTGTCCTTGAGCCTGGACTTGAGCCACAAGACCCACTCTGGACTCTGACTCCTAGAACAATGATACAGCCGCACTGTTTCAAGTCACTTATGGAAATTTGTTATAGCAGCAAAAGGAAACTCACACACCAGGTCTGTTCGCCTCTCTCTGCGCCCATGCCATACTGTTCTAGTTAGAAGACTCCATGGTAAATCAGCAAAGCAAGAAAGACAAAGCCTCCCTTCTTCAGAACTGCCTCAGCTTTCTTCACCATGAATTTTCTAGTTTAAAAAATAGAATATAACTCAAAAGCAAATAAACGTAGCACATTGGGCAATCCACCATGGGCAGGAAGCATGAGCCAGGACTCGAGAGTCGTGGAAACACTGCACGGCCATGGCTCAGTGGCCTGAATGTTCCAGAGCTGCTGGCCTCAGCCTGGGTGCAAGTTCAGGGCCTGAAACTTCTGCTCCAGGCAGGTGGGACAGTGGTGACCAGTCTCGCTCCATCTGAAACATATTTTTTAAAATATAGACAAGCTATGTAAAATAATGCTCTTATAGACACTGGACCTCAGGCAATAGAGGACAGCCGTCTGGAGAGCAGGAAATGAAGGAGCCTGCAACTGCCCCTGCCTGGGCCCAGCCAGCCGGCAGGTTAGGAGGGAGGAGAGCTAAGATGGAGCTCAGTCCTAGAGACCAAGGAAGCCCACAGGGTAGGGTGTGCAGAGGGCTCTGAGATTTCCAGAGACACACTGCTGGCACTCACAGAGTGCTTGCTGGTTGGGACAAGAACCACCAGATAGCAGCACAGGGAGCAGTGCTGGGGTCCCACAGGGCCAGACAGGGCCAGTCCACCAGCCACCTGGTAGACCTGTCTTCTGGGAGGGAATACTCAGCCCTGAACTAATGCTGCTCTGGTCCCATTTAACAAATCTTAGGAACAAAACCAGAAAGGAGCTTCCCCAAATTTAAGAATATTTATCAACTACAAAATATCTAACACCCAATAAGAGAAAATCTCCAATATGTGGGCTCCACTGAAAAACTGTCAGATGTGCAACGAGGTAGGAAAATACAACGTGAATCAGGACGAAAACCAACCAATCCAAACTGACCCATGTTACACAGGCTGGGGCGGGAGTCAGTCGACAGGAGGGAAGCCACAGTGAGGTAAGAGGCAGGTGTTCCCACTCCCTTGCACAGTCGGGTGGGCTCAGTGAACAGAGAGCACAGTAGGGCAGAAGTGACGTGTCACGTGTCACAACAGCAAGAAGGAGGGTTTTCCACGTTCTAACCACAAGAACGCTAAGCTGGAAGTGACGGGCGTGCCCTCTGCCCCCGCTAAACACTGATGCCATGAGTGTGTTGCACTAGCACACGAAGCCCCACAGACATGCAGCCACCACGCACCCATCAAAACAAATCATAACGATCTGACAAAGATATTAGAATCAGCAAACAAGGATAATCAAACAGCTAAAACCATCATTCAAATTAAATGGCAGCTCATCCTGAAGCGACTCTAACAGAACACACAACTGCCTCGGCCCCCAATGGGCACCACTGAGGCGAGGTGGGACCACTCGGGTGCACATGGCCATGAACGGAATCCTGCCAGCAAGCTGCAGGGCACAAAGCTCGAAAATGGGAAGAACAAAGCAAAGGCTTCGAAAGCACTGCTTCTGTGGGAAGCAGGACAATGTGCACGCTGCGTCGGCCCCAGGGTGAGCAGCTTAAGTTTGGGACCTGAATATTTATAGAAGACCATGGAAACAGAGGCCAGTACATCCAGCTCTAGGCCAAAGAAAGAGCTGAGCTGCCGAACCAATCAGAAGATTAAATTCAGCAAGACGAGTTTCTGGCAACCATACCTCCACGCCTGAAGAAAACTATTCCCAAGTGACAGAATCAAGAGCACCTCGGTGCCAGAACAGGAGCCCTGGCCAAGAAGACACGGCATGTCCTCCCAGGCACCTGGGTACCTGGGCCCCACTGGCCTGCCGAGAGCCCACAGGAAGATTGGGGAGTACGGCGCTCCACTCCAGGGGTTTACAAGTTGCTCTTTTCCTATCTTTCCATCTGGAACCAGCAAAAAGAAGAGTGGCAAAGGGCTCCTTCAGCTGGCAAGAGCGCCAAAGCCTGGAGCCAAGGCCTGGCACCCGCTCTGGTGACCTCTGCGACTGCCCCTCTCAATGGCACTGCACTTTACCACAGGCCAATTCCTGGCAGAGCTCGGTTTCAAATAAGAAGCCCAAGCACAGGGTACTGGACGGCAGAAGCTGAGCAACCAAGGCTCAGCTGGCAGCCCACACTGGCACCTCCCTGGGCAAGGACTGACCTCCGCGGGGCCCTTGCTGCCCACACCCAGTGACCCCTCCTCACACACATCCTGACAGCACTGATTCCCAAGTCCCAGACGGTGCTTCCAGGGCAGCTGCACCAACAGCACAACAGACACAGAGCTGGCAGACCCAGGCCTGTAGGACAGCCCTGTGAAGGTGTCGCACAGGCCACGCTTCAGCACACGGTCCCGCTCCACCATCATCCCAAGAAAAAAACCAGCCGACTCAGATTAAAGCCATCTCTACAATTATCCTCTAAGTTGGCAATGGATGTGTGGCACCCTGCTTGGGAGCCGAGGGAAGCCACACAGGCCTGAAGACTCAGCTCTCTGCACTCACTCACCTGAAGGGGACGAGGGAGGCCTCCTGAAGGACCGCCGCTCTGCCTTGGGGCCGTTGGCATGCTCCATGGATGTGTCTAGAGGTTCTTCCTGGTTCAAGGAAAACTGGAACTGGACTGTCCCCGACTCCATCTGCTTCACCTAGCGTGGAGAAAGGACAGCCAGCCCGCCCCTTGGTCAGCACTCCTATTGGAACAACCCCCAGGACAGCATAGCACCCCAAAACGAAGCCTCAGTAAGACCAAAGTTAGCTGAAGCCACACGTTCTTAGCGTACAGTCAGGCAATTCTCAGAGCAGAAAACCACCAGCTGAGACGCTGAGATCCCAGATGACTGTATCACAGGATGGCATTTACCCAAGTAGAAGTTAGTTTAAAACACTTAACAAATCACCCTGTTTTTATTTTGCAATTGACATGCACAAATGGCTTTTGCTTTTTACTTCCAGGGGCTTAACACCTGCACAGGAGCACGTGGCCAGCGGCACAGGCGGGATCCAGACCACTCCACCTCGTGCTGGTGCTGCTGCTGCTTCCTGGTGGTCACCGGGCCCTGCCTTACCCTGGCCACCACTGCCAACTTCTCCAGCAGCCAAATCTAGCTGTCTTGAGAACGTCATGGGAACAAGATCACACAATGTGCACCTCTGAGACTGGCTGTTCCACTCAATGCAGGTGAGATTCCGCATGCTGCAGTGCAGGCTGAGACAGGTGCTGCCCTGCGCTGACTGGTGGTGCAGTGTGAGGACAGCCAGGGCCCACCCAGCAGTGGCGGGGGCTGCACAGGTGCCCGTATGAAGCCGAGGAGGAGGACTGCGGAGAATGCAGCGTGGCCGCCCTCTGCCTGCAGCTCCGCTTCCCAGTGAGTCTCAAGATCAAGTAGCACACCTGCCTCCTACTGCACTGGCCATCTTCAAAGCTGTTTTGACTCTTCTAATTTGTCTGCCTTTTCATACCAATTTCAGAATTAGCTTGCCTGTATCTACAAAAAAACAGCCTGCTGGCACTCAGACTGAAGCTGCACCCCGCCCGCAGACTGGTCCGGATGGGGAGCTGCTGCCTGCACCACATAGCGTCTTCTGGGCATAAGGCACTGCGAACCCCTCGTATGCAGGTCTTCTCGGACTTCACCTACGCGGAACCAAAACGAGAATGATGACATCTGCAAAAGGCACGTGTCCTGGCTTTTCAGCACAGGATGCTGTGTGCATTCCTACTGCGTTTACTTCCCAGAGGGGACGGCTCTGGAGACAGCCTTTTTACACTTTGCTTTCTGACTGCTCCTTGCTAGTATCCAGAACCAGGACGACTTTCCATGCTGACCAGCCTGCTCACTCAGTCCACTCTGGAAGATCTGCTGCAGATTCCTTGGGATCTGTGACGCAAACAAACACACTGTCCACAAACAGGATGCTTGCTTCCTCCCCTCTGGCAAATGCCTTCTTCCTTGACGCCTGCACTGGCTAGAACTTCCTGCACAGGGTTGGGCAGGACTTCAAGGCAGGAGTGGGTGTCCTTCCCTCGCTCCCAACCCTGAGGGACAGCATGCAGCTTTTTACCACCACAAGGACACCTCCTGGCCCTGCCAGCTGCTTGGAGTGCTCATCACAAATAGGCGCTGAATCCTGTCCAGTGCTTTTTCTGCATCAATTGCAATGATCACATGGTTTTCCTTCTTTAGACTGTTACTATAGTGAACTACCTCTGTTGACTTTCAAATAAAGAGACTTCCATTTCTGGGTAAGCCTGTGCTTACTTAGTCTCAGTGGCTCCTTTAAAGTCTGATGACTCCAACATCTGTGTCATCTCCGTGACCATGTCTACTAACGTCTTTCCCCCCAAGTGGAGCTTTTCCAGGCTCTCTGTGTGCCAATTAACTTTAGACGTCTCGGGGACATTTAAAAGCTTACACCATCAGGCTCTGAGGCCGGTCCACATCCCATGAAAAAGGGCTCTTGGGATTTGTGCTTGGCAGAAGCAAACCTAGCATGTTCGGGCCCCAGTGTGTGACCAGCCTCCTTCAGGCCACGGTGCCCACATCAGCACCACTCCTGCAGCCCCAAAGCTGCACCATGCCCATGCCCATCTCTCCTGCACGTGCTCCTGCCCGCTGGCAATGCTGGAGCTGGATGGCAGTCCACCCACAGGGCAGCTCTCAAACTACCCCTAGGCCACTGAGGGTCAAAGCCTCACATGCAGCTTGAGGCCAGCAACTTCGCAGTTGCTTCCCGAGCTCTCCCCTGTATGCTCTCCTAGTGAGCTCCAGTCCCTGGCCCCTCTGACTCTCCAACCAGCTGAGCTGTGCTGTGCTGCACTGCACACTTCCTGAGACTGATCTGAATCCAAGGCCAAGTGGTGTTTCTCAAGACAGACAGGAGCGTGTGAAAGAGCTAATGTCCCCATCCACCAGAAGTGCAAGTCCACGTATGATGTCTAAAACGGACACACTGGGAAACAGCAATAGAACCACATAATTAAGAAAACAAAGGTGAACAGTGTTAAGTCCCCGCTAAGAACTGAAAGTGGCAGATTCTGGAGATATAAATATTTTTTTAAAAAGGACACTTACATCCTTTTTTTTTTTTTTTAATATTTTTTAGTTGTTGGGCTGGGATTATGGCGCAGTGGTAGCGTGCTCGCCTAGCATGCGGGAGGCACTGGGTTCGATCCTCAGCACCACATAAAAATAAAATAAAGATATTCTGTCCTCCTACAACTAAAATAAATAAATAAATAAATATTTTTTAAAAAAAAAATATTTTTTAGTTGTTGATGGACACAATGTCTTTATTTTATTGCTTTGTATGTGGTGCTGAGGATCGAACCCAGGGCCTCACGCATGCAAGGCAAGCGCTCTACCGCTGAGCTACAATCCTAGCCCCGACACTTACATCCTTTTTAAAGGGGAGAAACAGAAGTTACTAAAGGAAGGACACATCATCATCATGTCATTTTGTTTCATAGTAAGCAACCATAAAGTAACCCTAATAACACAAACCCCAGAATCCACTTCCCTAGACATCATCGAATATTTACACCATTTGCATTATTTTTGCTAATAGCTGCCACCCCTACTCAGCTATAAATTCCACAAGATCAGGGACATTTTTCTTGGTGCCTCTGTAGGTGCTCAACACAAGTGCACTAAATGAAGGAACTGTACAAGGAGTCCCCTGGTACGGGGCCAGGATGGGCGTACCTGGGTCTCTACCCATCTGACCTGACCAGTGCCAGAGGCATCGGGAAGAAGCAGGAGAGCGGCCCCGGGGCCCTGCGGCTCACTGTTCTCATTCACTGTGTCTGCGAAGGGCAGTGGTCCTCAACCAGGGCAATGCTGTCCCCCGAGAGACATTCAGCACCATCTGCAGACACTCCGGGCTGTGGCAACTGGGGCTCGGGTGCCACTGACAGAGGCCAGAGCTGCTGCTGAACACCCTCCAGGGCACAGATCAGCTAACAAGGAATTATCCGGTCCAAACGTCACCAGTACTGAAGCTGAGAAACCAAAATTCAGAAATGGTGTTCCCCCTGGAAAATGGCAGTGTGTGGTACACTGTGTCCCTAAGACAGCCAAACCTGCAAAACACTCGCGCCCAATAGTCTGCACACCCAACAAGTGAGGACAGGGAGGGGCACAGAGTAAATATTCACACATGTGCGCGCACGCGCACACACACAGACACACACACACACACAGCTTCAGGATTTCTGGCAGCTGTTTTGCGAGGCTGGAGCCATCCTATGGGTGGCCTTGGAGGATCACAACACTGACGGCCTGGAACTGTTCTGTGCTGGCCGGTGTCTGCACAGGTCCTGACCCTCCGAGTGTGTGGGGCCGTGGGTTCTCGCACTCAGGGCCCCGTACTGCTTGTTCCAGTGGCACCCTGGGGGCCTCCCAGCGCCTGGCATCTCGTTCTGAGGTGGAGGTGCACCTGCCGTTGCAGCGAGTCCCTTCTGTGCAAGCTCCTGCCACAGGTTCTTGTCACCGAGGTCGGATGCAGAAGATGCTGTGGCGCCTGCAGCTGGGCAGCCGTGGGACCGCCTCTCACCACACGGCACGCTCAGCGCCTTTCCCATGGGGGCCGGGGTGAGACCCACACACTTCAATCCCCCGCGTTCACCTGCTTTCCAGACTGGGGTCCAGAGAATGGTCCACCCCAGATAGACCCTGACACTTCCCCTGGGCTTGCCTGGCAGCACACCGCTGGGAGGGTGGCAGTCCAGGGCGAGGGAGTGCCATGCTGCAGGATGCGCAGCTGGCCAGAGCCTGGGCGGCGCTCACTCTCTTGACACAGGGGACACAGGCCACTCTGCAACGCACCAAGCACAGGGGCATGGTGCCAGGATGCAGACCCTCACAAGGCACACAAGGCTGTGAGCAGACAGCCCAAGGGCCCCTCAAGAGGGGGACACGTGAACAGATGCCACACTGAGTCCACACCAACTCTGGCCCACAATCATCTTCTTTTTTTTTTAACCCAGGGGAACCACTGAGCCACATCCTGACCCTTTTTTCTATTTTATTTAGAGACAGGGTCTCGCAGAGTTGTTAAGGGCCTCGCTAAGTTGCTGAGACTGGCTTTGAACTCACAATCCTCCTGCCTCAGCCTCCCGAGCTGCTGGGATTACAGGTGCGTGCCACTGCACCTGGCTCACCTTTGTCTCTCTAAGGGTATATCCATGATGTGAAAAAGTACTGGTCCTGAAACATCTGCAACATTACTTGTCAAATTCTGGTTTTGAAAGTGAAAAAACTTGCTAGAAGCCCACTGGAGAAGAATCATACCTACGAACTACCTAGTAGCTTACCTCTTCGGAGCTCATGCTGGCTGAGGGCACCCGATAGAACAGGCAGCGCAAGGGGTTGTGCAGGCTCCCGCCCTGCAGGGGCAAAGTCACCCTCCCGGCACAGGCGTCCAGCACTGGGTTCCAAACAGCCCAGCGAACTGAGCGCATGCACGCCAAGCTGGACAAGGAAGAGACCGTAGCTGCCTGGAAGGGAGAGAGGCACACGGGCAGGGTCAGCACAGAGCCCCAGCAGGGACAGCCACGGTGCTGCCACATGCGGATTAGCCCGAGCCATGTGCAGCACATGACAGGACCACCCACTCCATTCCACAAAAGGAGGAGGCGACGAGGCGGAGGCAGCACACACGGCACCCACACCCACCCAGGGACCCAGCAGCCAACAGGACCCTCCATCCAAACAACTCTCCTTTTCTTCTTATTTTTTTTTTTTTTTTTTTTTTTTAGTTGTAGATGGACACAAGGTCTTTATTTTATTGCTTTGTATGTGATGCTGAGGATCCAACCCAGGGCCTCACACATGCGAGGCAAGCGCTCTACCGCTGAGCTACAATCCCAGCCCAAGTCTCCTTTTCTGACTGGAGGAAACACTGACATCCCTCCTGAAAATCAGCACTGTTGCTAGGACTCCCCCGATCCCATGAGGACCCTCCCGCAGGGCAAACACTCAGTACCTTGCCGGATTCTCTTCAAATCCAACAAACAAGAATGCCACTTGCTGTTAGTAATAAGAAACTCTGCAAAACACTACAGGAGACACGCGCATGCTCAAGTCTCCATTATTAGCACACATGCTCTTAAGCAAAGCTTTGGCTTAAAATGGCACGTTTCATAGATGTGACTAGATATGAAACTGGGATATCAGTCAAGTCAAATTTTATGCATTGGGGGCTGGGGATATAGCTCAGTTGGTAGCGCACTTTCCTCACACTCAGGCACTGGGTTCGATCCTCAGCACCACATTAAAAAAAAAATTTTATACATTGACTCTTCTTTTACTTTCTCTGTCCCTGGCCAGATGAAAGAAATGAGGACCCTAAGGACACTCTAGGGTTAGCAACCACATTTAAGGAAAGTCACCTTCACAAACATGGTTTCAAGGCTTGGCTCAGCAAAATGCTTTGAAGTTCTCACTTTTATCCATTCATTTAAAAAATAATAATAATACACCTGAGCCCCAGGTCTGCTGGGTACTGCGACGTCACTCGTCCCCAGCAGTGAGCCTTGGGGCGCACTAGCTAGCACCTGAGGCTCCCACTGGGGATGTTGCAGGCTCCCTTGGTAGGTAAAGCATATTCAGATGCCCTGCCCCAGAGCTCTGGGGTGTCCTTCGATGAACCTAACCACTGCCCGGTGCAGGCACCCAACCAAGACAGGGCCACAGGGTAGGGCAGCCTGGGAGGGGACTCCCGCTCTTGGTGAGGAAGGGAAGCCTGGAGTGTGCAGAGCATCGGCCACAAGGCCAGCAGACGCGGGGCCTGCCAACGCGAGCCAGTCACTGCACCGGGGTCCCCGGCAGATCCCACGCTCACACCACAAGGCCTGTGGCTGGAATCTGGCACGGACAGAGGCCTCTATGGGTTAAACTACTGCCCGGCTCATGGACCAGCCAGTCTGAACATAAACAAGGAAATGGCCTTGGCTCCCTCCACAGCAGTCTCTTCTAACTTTCCTTGCCAGATGATAGCCCGTCCCGTGTCCCCCAAAAGCTCACGTGTGAGACATGCAAGGAGGTCTGGAGGAGAAATGATCAGGCTACACCCTTAACCTAATCAGTGAATCATTACCAGGGTGGTGACTGGAGGGGGTGGGGTGTGGCTGAGGAGGTGGCTCACTGGGGGCAGGGCTGTGGGGCAATTACTTTGTGTCTGGAGAGTGGAGTCTGTCTGCTTTCTCATCATGTGAGCTGCTTCCCTCTGCCACACTCTTCCACCATGATGGTCCTGGATGTAAATGGCCTGAGATCTCTGAAATCGTGAGCCTTACAGAAACTTTTCCTCCACTACAGTTGTTCTGGTCAGGTCCTCTTAGTGACGGCAACAAAAAACCTGCAACAATCCTTAACGTCCATGATGGAAAAAAATCCAGAACCAGCATCTTGTGTTATTACTCCTTCTTCCCACGTAGCTGGCCCTCAAACTGTCCACTCCAGAAAAGCCCAGGCTGACCCTTCGCCAGGGCCATATTCATGCCCCTGTGGTGCGGTGAGGGGGACGTGCGTCCCTGGCAATTGGAGGAGTTAAAACCCATATCCTGGAAGCACAGAGCGTCAAGAGAACTAAGAAGCCAATGCGTGTGACTCTGTCACTCTCAACCTCTGTCAAGTGAACACAGAGTCTGTCTGCCCGTCTGGTGGAGTGGCAGATCACCAGAGGGTCCCGAGCAACCTCAGGGTGTTAGCAAAGCTGGCGTCAATCTACTGCCTTTTAAAAACAAAATTACTATAAACATATGAGGAAAACTGGTCACTAAAACACTCTCAGGACTCAACAATGTCCAACCTGCTCTTGTGAACAGTCACCTGAAAAAACAGAACTTTACCTCAGGATCAAAATAAAACCCGCCTCAGGTTCCCACGCTGTCTGTGCGGCGCCTTCCATTTCCCTTTCCAAACAGGCAATTCTGAGATCTGATTTTACAACTTCATGGTTCCCTTGGGGTTGTTCTGTTTTGTTTTTCTTTGTTTCCAAATGACACAAATCTGTGTGTGTACAGTACCTGTCGGTTCCTTAAGTATCCATTTTTCTTCATTTTTATCTTTAACAGGTTTAACAAAAAAAGATGGCTAATGAGCCATTGTCACTCTCTGGGACCTCGACAGGACACCTGGGCACCTCCAAGGATTAGCCTGCATGTGGCCCGCAGGCGCTGCAGACTCACAGGACCCCAGAGGTCAGGGGCATGCAGGCTGCAGCCAGTGCAAGAGCCATTACTCAACAGGCTCCTCCTCTCAGTGGGTTCCAGGGTCAGGGTTAGATCAGCTAGCCAGTCATGTGACACACACCTGTGGTCCCTACTACTCAAGAGGCTAAGGCAGGAGGAGCATTTGAGCCCACTCTGAGCAACAAAGCCCACAGCTGACTGAAGCACATCTTGTCCTGCCAGACTTAGACTTAAATCTAATTCAGATTTAATAATTTCAGAATAAGTCACAGGTACTTAAGCTCCAACACAGAATGCTCCAGAGCGTGCTGCTGCCGCCCCTGGCACCACCAAGCACCCTGCACGTGGTGAGCCCACACTTGAGAAGCCAACCCGTTTTGTTCAGAGCACAAGCCAACACATCACTAGACTAGCCAGATCTTCACGGCTTAGTGAATGGGGGCAGGGCTGCTGCCTAGGGAGCTGTGGTTCTTCCAATGGCAAATCGCAGCTCAGGACAGGGGCAGAGCCCTCCTCGCCCGTGCCTAAGGGAGGCGGCAGTGTAGCCAGTCAGCACACACAGGGAGTCACCCTGCAGGCCTGATCCTCCATCCTTAGGAAGCACACCAGCCCCAGCACCCTAGCAAGGACGTGGTCTGCATGGGGGGCCGCTTCTACTGCTGGCCACAGCTGACCCAAAGACAAACCACAATGAAAAGGTTCTTGCTGCTCCAGTCAACCACAGAAGGCACAGGTCACAGCACGCGTCACGCCAGGCGTTTCTTCCAGTCTGTCCTCATGGGGCTCTGCAGTCCCGGGTTGGAGCCCAGGGCCCTGTGCATCTAGTTTCCTTTTAGTGATTATAAAATATTCAGGGCCAAAACAGGTCACTCAGATTCAGGCGACTGGGCATGAACTGAACTCAATTGCCAGGCAGCATTCTCCTGGCCCAGAAGGACACCTGCCCAGATGTACCATTTAAAAATGAGGCATCTGGGCTGGGGATGTGGCTCCGTGGCAGAGCACTTGCCTAGCACGTGTGAGGCATTGGGTTCGATCCTCAGCACCACATAACAAAGTCAATCTGTCCATCTACAACTACAAAAAAAAATTTTTTTTTTAAATGAGGCATCCATGAAGGGCCTTGGGGCTCTGTGACTGCAGCTCCTGGTAAACTGAAGAACCGCCAGAAGTCTGGGCACTTGCTCTCTGCAGTCAGGAACAAGGAAAGGCAACTGGGGAGGGGGCAGCATGGCCACGTGGGGAGGGTCGGTGGGAGCACGCCGCCAGGAATCTGCCTCTGCAGGGAGACACTGCTCAGGAACCCGCTTCCAGAGGAAAGCATGCAGGCCCCTCCACTCTCGATGAAACAGGGCCTGGAAAACGTCCGCCCTGGGGGCTGGACATTTGACAACACTGAGAGACTGATTCCTTTCTGAGTGTGGCCATTTGCACCTCATTGCAAATACCCATCCCCTCTGGAGACACCTGGGACCCTCTACGGATGAGATGCCATGCGGTCTAGACATGCTCTAAATAACCTGGCTGGCCAGCCATGTTCCCACCCTCCTGCAGACTGACGCTGGAAAAGGGGAAGAGCTACGCATACCCCAAGAGCTCTGCGGGCAGTGGCAGTGCTCATGCCACTTGCCACTGGTTGAGTGCTAGACCAGGCGTCACGGGAGATGCCCTAGTGAAGCATACAGACTGCCCCTGGGGAGGCCATCCAACTTGAGTGACAGGGAGCCCCACCAAAGCGCCAGGCCCACATTGCTGCCAGGCTGGCACACCCTACTCCCACACTGGGCAGCGGCACCCAAGTCACCCATGGAGCCCAGGGTGCGCCCTGTGGCCCAGGTTCCCAACTGGCTTCCCATCCCTGAAGCCCCATCCCTCAGTGAGCCAGGCCCACCCACCCAGAGTATCCACACACAGCTAAAATTCTTAGTAATAAATCAGAACTGGGAATGACAGCTTTATCAAAGCAACTGTGACCTCAGATTGGTTCCAGCACCTGGTGGGCTAGAATCTCTCCTTAATTAGGACTCTGAATCACAGGCTTGGGCGGATGTGGAGGTCAGTGTGGTGCTGTGAGGAGGTCAGAGGCAAAAGGGAGCCGTGCTGATGCCCTGCCCATGAGGCTCCCCAGCCCGGTCCCCAGGCCTCTTCCAGGAGAGCTGCCCAGTGACACAGGCAGCCCCACGTGTGGGAGACGCGGTCCCAGCTACTCGCTAAAATAGCTTTCTCAAACAGAAAACTGAATTTTAAGAAAAGCTGGTTTGGAAATCTACACTCATGATGAAAATAATGTCTGTGTGCCACAGTTCATCCCCATCAATTCCTACTCTTGATTATGATGTAGATACATTCAAATTTCACTGTAAAACGCCATTCACCACTTGTGCGGATTCAAGCTTTCCTATGCTTGAGATCATATGAGGGGCTGGAGGTGGCTCAGTGGCAGAGCAATGCCTTGCACGTGGGAGGCAACGGGTTCGATCCTCAGCACCACAGAGAAAAATAAATACAATAAAGATATTGCATCCATCTGTAACTAAAAAATATTGTTAAAAAAGATCATATGAAAAATACACTAAAATGGGCTCATCTTTCAAAGCGATTTTCAACCCCGTGATCATGAACCCATGCTACTGGGACACAGGAAGCCCACTGGGCTGCACGCCACCGCACCAGCAGGACATGCTCCTGCCAGAGACGGGTGGCTGGCACAGGAGAGGCTCTCGAGACTCACGAGCCACACGTGCTGTCCTACTGCTGCTCACACCCAGCTGAGTCACCAAATGAGGCACGAGCAGAGGGCGATGCTCACACTGCCATCCACCACCACAGGGCTGCTGAACACATACTCCAGCTGGAAGACCACTGCGACGGCCGGGTGCTGTACCATCTCAGGCAGTCGCAGGCGGCTTCTCAAAACCAGGGTCTGATTTCCAGAGCTGGGCAGAAACACAAACCAGGGGCACATTAGCGTCACTCAGGCCCCACCCCATGCCCATCCTTACCCTGTGAAAGCGAGGGGAGCACCTAGGGACCGGGGAAGTGTGAGCACTCCTGACATGGCCAGGGAGCCTGTGCAGAGCTGCACAGCATGAGCTCGGCCCAGGCAGCCCCCAGCCAGTGCTTTCTTCTCCCAAGTGCCACAATCAACATCTTTCCAAACTGGCAGAGCAGCCTGCAGCCAAGTCCCCAAGAAGCACCACATGGAAGAAGGCCACATTCTCCAGGACTAACTGCCGTGGAGGACAGTAGCCCCTGCTGCGTCAGGAAACGCCCATGGTGACAGGCGGACAGGGGATTGGGAAGCACCTGCTGCCTCCAGTTCTCTATCATTTGAGAAACTACTCCTGGACACATCTGGATTCAGCATGCCAGGGGCTCCCCAGACCCTCAGCAGCCATGGCAGGAAGTGTCCAAAATGCAAACTCCAAAGTGTCAGGGCACAAGAACAAATTTGCTCAAATGGGTGAAACTGAGCAATAGAAGAAAAGTGACAGGGAAAAGCCCTTGTGGTGACCCCACTCCCTGCCTGCTCCACAGCCAGTGATCCCTCATGCATCCCCACCCGCCTTGGGTGCCCAAGGAAAGTACCTGGTCCTGGAGGAGGAGCTCGCGCTCCTGCTGACGCCGGCTGAACGTGTCATGGCCACATCCACCTCAGGCACCACCACGACCACCTGTGGCCTCCGCATGAAGCCCAGGCCGTTGTGCACACCCACATGCAGGCGCCGCTCCAGGATCTCCAGGGCCCCGCCACCCAGCAGGCCACCCCACTACAAGAGGCACAGGGACACGGAATGAATCCCATGCAGCCAGGAAGAGTGGTGACCAGAGAAGCTCCAGCAGGCAGGCGAGCAGAGGCAGAAACCAGAGCAGGGGTACAGACGTTTCCTGACAAGGGGACACTGGTGCAAGTGAGTCCGAGCAAAGAACAGGGCCCAGCACAAACCCAGCTGCTGGCTGCAGCACCTCCTAGGCGAGTCTGGCCTTGCTGACAGCATCATCCTCTCCAAGCAGCACACCTTGCGGTGCCTGATAGGCAGAATCACTGCAGCTTCCCAGGGCTTGGCTGACAGTTCCCAGGCTGCAGCAAGCTCCTCCACATGGACCTCAGCTCCCTCAAGACCCAGGTCCCAGACATCTGGGAGCCCACTCCCCTGAGACAAGAGGACACAGGTAGAGAGGCACCAGCAGGCAGAGCACACAAAGTTTCATCTCTGCACCCCCAGAGACTCGAGGCTTGGGCAGGATGAGGGCATATGCTCAGGCAGAAAGTCACGAGCCAACAGAAATGGAGTCTGCCCCAAAGTGATCACCAGATATTAAAGTGCTTCATCTTAACAAAAAATGAACAGGCATTCTGACCAATGAACAGGGGTGCTCCTCCAGGCCTCTTGCACTTACTAAATTGTGCAATCTTTTCAAAGTGACTGAATTTTACAGTGTCCATTAATCAAGCTGAATGGACCTAAATTCAACCTATTAGTCTTTGGATAATGAAAATAAAACTAGGGAAACGACGGAGTATCTGCCAGTTGGATAGGAACAAAAATACAAACATAAAATAAACAAAATAAAAACACAGTGAATGTTTTTAGGAATAGGTAAAATTCAACCATGACACTCTTGAAACATCTCTGCCTTCGCACAGCCCACTCTGAAAATTAAGAGAACAGCTGAATCTCCCAAGAAAATGGTTGCCATGCAGACTGCTTCTGCTCTGTGTCTGCACACAAGATCATATTAGGCAGAACTAGGTTTTAAGAATGGGAGGAGCAGGGCTGGGGTTATGGCGCAGTGGTAGCGTGCTCGCCTAACATGTGTGAGGCACTGGGTTCAATCCTCAGCACCACATAAAAATAAAATAAATATATTCTGTCCACCTAAAAAAAAAGAATGGGAGGAGCAAAAAAGCCAGCTTGCCCACGTGTAACAACTTTCTGGCTCATTAGATCACTAGAATGGGAACCAAATGATAGGACCACTTGTTCTTACAACTGGAGACTCCAGCCCTGCCACAAGCCCCCTGGCACAGCGTGGTGCACCTACAGACCATCCTCCCTAGAGCAGAGGGAGTATAACCCTGGGCAGAGAAGAAAGCCAGGTGCTCCCCAAGGCATGGCACACTGGAGAAGTGCAGGGTTGGCTGGAGGGAAGGAGACACCTGCAGGTTTGCACAGGGGCCACAGGAAGGTCTATGGGAAGAATGCCCAAGAAAGTGAGCCTCATGTCCAAAGGCCCAGTGGCCAGCATGCGTCCACAGGTGAGTCCAGGGAGCAGCTCAGAGTGAGGTCAGGAAGCCAGCAGAGAAATACCACACTTCACAGGTCCTGCATACAAGGGCCCAGAGTCAGTCCAAGGGCAGTGAGAAGCCAAAGCCAGCAGGAGGTCTGAGCAGGGGGAAAGGCACCGTGTCTGTGTTTCTAAAAGACCACTGTGGCTCTGGGCAGAGGCTGTGGCCGCAGAGAGACACTGGCAGCCAGCCTCCACTGACCTGCCAGCTACCTGCAGACAACCAAGGATGTGTTACTTCCTGCTCAAGAGTCCAAGAGCCAGGAGCCACGCATGAGAACACACACAGCAGAGTCCTAACAGCCCAGCCTGGAAGCAGCCCAGAAGGCCATCCTATTGATGGACAGATACAATGGCAGGGCACTCACAGGAACACCACACAGCAAGGACAGTGAACACAAGCTTCTCTGACAAACAGCCCTGCATAGTGCCCGGCAAGAGATATAAGCACAAAGAAAACACAGCTTTGTTGAAATAAAAGCAAAACACAGGCAAACCACACAACTTCAAGGCATCTTGAGGGACAGACCCAGGACCAGAAGCAAACACTGAGTGAGCAGGAAGGCCCAGGGGGGAGGGGGACTGGACCGGGAGGAGCCCGGGCTCCTTTCTCCTCTCCTCCATTGGCAAGCCCCTTGCCCTACTGTCGGCCTGACTGATGGAAGGAGATGCCACTCAGTCTCCTGGTCCTCTGTGGCAAAGCTGCTTGTGGAAAAGTCTAAAGTGAACACTCTCTGTGTCCCAAGAGGGGCAAGAAGTGGTGCTCCCAGTGAAGTTCTACTGCCCCTCCTCACATCCTTTAGCGATGAGAGATGGGACAGGGCTGCTCCTCCTCCCTGCAGGTGGCTTCAGCTAAGGAGCAGTTGGCGCCAGGCCTGGGCAGAACGGAAGCAGTGCACAGCACATCTCCTGTTCCTGGGCCATGCGGAGGGAAACAGAGACCAGGGCCAGGCATCTGGGACAAAGGAAGAAATGAGAAGTCCTCTAAACCTGCAAAGATTTTGAGGACCTTCTGGTGCACAAATGAGCTGCGTGCAGAATACCCTAGAGAAGCCTGGTAACGAGAAGGGCCAGAACTTGAGATGCCCTTACACTCAGGTCTTACCCCCTGCAGGCTGTCATCAGTGGGACAGGAAAAAGAGCCCTCAGCTTGGTGTGTCCTGCTGCAGGGGCAGCCTGAGCAGCACGCATGGGCAGACCTGCGCACTGGGGCACAGTGTGTTCTGTCTTACTTTGGCCACACGCACATCCCTGCCCAATGAGTGAGCAGATCCCCCAACCAGGGGCATGAAGCACCCTGCCAGGGATGCAGCATCAGAGGGAACAGGTGAGTGCTCCCACGGCTCCAGCTGATGGCTTCTAGGCATGTGCCCAGGTGGACAGCAGAGTACTGAGTGTTAGATGAGGCTGAGACCTGCTTGGCTACCTTGAGGGGTGAGCAACAAACTCTCCAGTTGCCTCCTGAAATGAGCCACAGTGCCTGGGTCACCCATGTACACTTGGGTTCATGATTTGTTTTAAGCTGGGGCTGTTTTGTGATCTACTGAGAGTCAGTGTCTCCAACCAACAGCACCTGTCACCTTCCAGGACGGGGTCTGGAGGATCTCTGGGGCCTGGCTGCTGGAGGAGACAGGTCCCATGAGACTTGCTTTAAACCAACTCAGAGACAAAAGCAATGTCCCTTCAGCCACAAAACTGGGCGAGAGTAGACCACGTCACTTGGGCACACTGTCTGTCCAAGTAGCACCAGATGCCTGCAGCTGGCCAGCCCCTCGGGACACCTCCCTCACAGCAGTTGGGACAGTACCTCCTGGATGTGGTCGCAGATGAGGAGCTGCACAAGCTCCTCCTCAAACTTCTCAAGGGAAGGGTACAGGGTGAAGAACAGGTCGTCCAAATGCCACGTGACGGGCTTCTGGAGGCGAGGCTTCCGGAGGGCGTCGCCTGCAGTGAAAGGGCTTGTGTGAGATGGCACTGGGGTAGCAAGCAGAGGGGTCCCCAGGCCTTAGACCACAAGCAATGGGACCTTGAGACAAGGAGGAGGCCTGGGAGTCACTTGGCAGAGCACACCAGGCCGATCAGTGGGGCCAGCCACCCCACTGAGCTAACATGCACCAACTGCACTTGCTGTTCAAATTCCACCAAACCTCCTCCAGAGGCAAACTGTATAATTGAGCAATTCAAAGAACACAAGGTGCAGAAGGTAAAGCCTATCCACTGCCCTTTGGCTGGGTGCCCTCAGCACTGCCTCCTCTTCACAAGGAGGCAGGCAATCACCACACCAACGTCACTGCGTTTACGTTGAATCAGCTGGAAACAGGACCACATATAGACATTTTGCAGCAAACAAAAACACAGACGGGGCTGGCACCACAAGAAAGAAGCCCTGGTCCTGACCCAGGACCAGGACTGCCTTCAGCTCCCCGAGGTCAGTGCCCAATGCAGAGCGGGTACATGGTGCAGCTTGGCTGAGGCAGGAAGCCAGGTCCGCTCCATGCTGCAGGACCAGGCGAAGTAGCCGCTTCCCATCCTACACAGGGATCTGCACTTTCTCTCCCCAATGCAATCTTCTGCTCCTACCTCTTCCTAGGTTTTTGTGATTATTTGCATATTAGGCACCATGTCTTAGGTTTCTAAAAGATAATTCCAAAGTTAAATAAACACTTGGTGCTGAGAAAACCACTGTCAGAAGAGAGGACGGGACAGCAGGGAAGAAAACAAGTTCATCTTTGCCTCTGTGTCCACAAGAGCCCAGAGACAGATGGCAGAGAGGGCTACATGACAATGTGAACGTGCTTAATGCCCCCACACTGCCACCGAGAAATGGAGAAGATGGCCACTTTAGTGTTGTGGGATGGCCTGGTCTACCATCTGTGCAGTAGCTGAGCGAGCATCCCAGGCACAACCTGAGCTGGGGTCTCCCTGTCAGAGAACCGGCAGCAGAAGGAGGGAGCAAAGCCGGCAGGGAGGCTGGAGGCCTGGCAGTACACAGACTCCTGCTCTACTGGGAAGGTAACAGCAGGCCCCTGGGACCGCCTGGCAGGCCAGCAGGGGCCTGGGATGGTGTCCAGTGCTCAGGCCAGTCCAGGTGAGCAGAGCATCCCAGCAAAGCAAGCAGAGGAGAATGTGGGGGAGAGGGGACAAGGACGAAGAGCAAGAGGAGAACACAAAGGCCAACTGTGCCCTGTCACTGCTGCAGACTCCACCCACTGCTGCAGACTCCACCCATGGGCAGACTCCACCCACTGGGCAGACTCCACCCACTGCTGCAGACTCCACCCACTGCTGCAGACTCCACCCATGGGCAGACTCCACCCACTGCTGCAGACTCCACCCACTGCTGCAGACTCCACCCACTGGGCAGATGGAGACTGTTCTCCACCTTGATTCCCGTGCTCTCTGAGGCAGTGGCATGGAGCACTCCACGGGTGCCCTCTTGGTGTGCCCACCTGAGGACCTGCACCATGCTGGCCAGCAGCACTGCTGCTTCACCCACGAGGGTGTGACAGCAGCCACCCAGAACCTTCTGCTCTATTCCAGCAAGGCCACTGGCCACAGAGTGGGCTGGACGCAGATGTGAGGGGTCCTGTCAGCGGAATGAGGGCTCCAGGTGAACGTCACTGACACAAAGGAGGTGGTCACACCTGTGTGCACCTGCAAGTGCTGGCACTTCCTCCTGTGCTGAGGCCCCTGCTCTCTGCCTTACGCTGTTGGCACCATCTACAGTGCCCCCGCCTGGGGACTTCCATCAGCCACCTCAGAAAGCTGAAACGCCCTGGAAACCCCTGCCCCACCCTTTCAACTCCCAAAGGCCCCAGGGCACAGAGCAGCCCCCTGGGATACTCTGCTGGACCACTCCCAGCACCCTCCAACTTGACATCCCTGTCACTGGGTAGTTAAGGCACCGCCCTCTGGCAAGGGCGGTGACAACATGCCACCTTCACACAGTGATCTCAACCCTGCCAATGTCTAACTTCTACAGAAATAGAAACTCCATGCCCTCCTCGCCCACACAAGGTGTGGCATGCTGTTCCTGGATGCTGGTGCAGGACCCCAGGCCACAGGCATCTGACTGTTCAAAAAGCAGGTGTGATAGTGGAAGACGACAGCTGCGACACACGCCAGGGAAGCCCAGAGTCAAGGACTGACCCACCCTGGGGGCCACAGCCAGATGAGAGCTGAGCACAGGTGGGACTGCAGGGAACAAAACAGGGAAAAAGAGAGGGCTACACCAAAGGCCATAGCCCAGTCGCTGGGAGCACAGGTGACAGAACAGGGGACAGACCAGATACAACAAGAGCCGAGTGGCCTGGAGCCAGGAGGGAGCCCCACAGAGATGCTGCAGCCACGACAGGGCCAGGGGCTTCCCCTGCACATCCTGCTCTGCAGGCACACACAGCAGCCATGCCCGTGACTGCCGGGGTACCGTCACAGCAGAACCTGTCAGCAGGAAGCGGTCAGGGTCCAGCCAACTGAGTCACCAAAGCACCACCTCCTCGGGAGAGCTGAGGAGCTTCTCTGGAGGTAAGCGTCACCGGAATGCAGGAGGGCTTGGGAGCCAGGCCTGGTGTGAACCCCAACTCTGCTCCTGGCCCTGGGCCAGGTACTGTCACTCTGCAGACCTGTTTCCACAGAGCCCATGCCCTCCGCAGGGCTGAGTCCACCCACAGGCCTCACTACCTGCAGAGTCACTCTAGAGTCACTGTGGACCCTACATTAGAGAACACAGCTCTCGGCTCCCAGGAGAGATGTGTGCGCACACACGCTGCAGAGATGACAATCCTAAATCCTCGGAAGGGCCTGTGCTGCAGACTCCACACTATACTTAGCAAAAGAGCACCTGGGGCTCAGCTGTGCCCGGTGACTCCAGGCACCGTCCCATTTGGTCACCATCTCTGTTGAGCGTCCCTTCGTTCCACCCCAGCCAGGACGTGGGCTGCAAAGACTCGTTAGCTTTCCACTGATCCACAAACTTCCACGAGTGGCGAGGAACAGCTGAGTCATGATTTGGGGGATTGAAACCAGTTATGGTGAGCAGGCGAGCCCATGAGTAGAGTCCACAGTGAGGACCGAGAAGCCACTGAGAACGGAAGCCTGACGTGGAGCTTGGTGCATGACACTGGCCTGTACATCTAAGTGGGGGCGGGGCCCACACACAGGTGTGTCCAGACAGGCAGGCACACATGTCCACTGCTGTGGTCCATCCTCACAACAAACCTGTGGCGTCTGAAGGTGTATCAGTGGCTCACCCTCCACCAGTCACATGCTATTTTTTTTTCAAGAAAACTAAACAATGGTGGACAAGGACTGCCTTTTCAGAAGAACCACCTTGGTGCCCAGTGCCCATCTCCAAGGGCAGCAAGGCAGCAGCAGGAGTGGAGCCACTAGGCGCTGAACAGAGATGAGCCCAGTGTTCCCAGAGTGGCCCAGGCTTGGGCAGGAAGCAAACTCTCATGGCCATCCTCAGGGGCCAGGACCACAGCTGCCACCCGGGTCTGCACAGAGGTGACGAAGCCACATGGGAGGAAAATGAGCTTCCTCTGGGACACCCAGACAGAGAAGCCCCAGCTGCAGTGGGCAGAACCTTCTAGGTCTGGAGGCCCAGTGAGGCCAGGGCGGGCTGTGCACCCTACAAGCCTTGCAGACTCGGGGACAAAGTGCCTGGCTCCCAAGCCTGGCTCCATCACCCAGTTGCTCTGGGGCCTTCAGGAAGCCAAGACTGGAGGAAAAGAAGCTGGGCGGGAGCAGAGTCTTCTCTCCACATGTTTGAAGGACTGTAACTGGAAAAGAGCAGCGCTTCCAGGATGTGCTCCAAGGGAAGCGTGTATTTCAGCTGAACTTCAGACAGAAGGTCCCAAGGCAAGAGCAGCCGCTCTGCTTGCTGGCATTTTGCCAGTCTGTCTCCCCAAAACAGTTCTGTCTTCATTTTACAGAGGAAAACCAAACAACAAAGGCTGGGGCAGGTTAGCAAATGCCAGGAGCAGAGCAGGCAGGGGCTGCAGGCTGATCTGAGGTCTCCAGCAACAGAGTCATTCCACCATCTGAAACCATCATTTGCCCAAAAAACAGCCAAGCACCAGCCTCAACCAAGAGCCACCAGCCCCGCCCGGCACAGCTGCCCCGACCTCAGTTATGTCACCAGGCCCAGCTCCCACAACTCCACCCACACACCACTCTCTCTCCAGCCACCTCCTGGAAGTGGCCAGGTGCTGTCCTCAGTTGCTCTGGGGAATCACAGGCCCCTCCCTGCTAAGGGGCATGCTCTTTCCTCCAGAGCTAAGGGCACCGTGAGAACTGGACCACCTTCTCCCTGAGCACTCCATGTGGCCTTGGGTTCCAGTTCTGGAAAGCCCAGCCAGACTTTTGTGAGCAGGCATCCTCATTCAGGGAGCCTGAGCCAACCTGGCTGTAGCCTCGTCAGTATCCCGGCTGTGACACCACCTCACAGGGGACCTCTCCACGTTAGGAATTATAACCTGGTGTGCCCCCACAATGACCTCAACAAAGATTTCAACCCAGCCCTCCTTACTGCAGCGTATTACCCACAAAACCATTCGACTCCCATGTGGCATCAAGATAAAATCAAATCCCTGCAAAGTGAGCCAATGAAGACTACCACTAAGAAAGCCCCAGCCAGCCTGGCCCTCCCCGGCTGCAGACCGTCCTCTGGCTGAAATCCCTTTCCAAGGGACAGTCATGAGGGCCCAGAAGCTTCTGAGCAGAACTCAGAGCACAGCCGATACCTGCGGTGAGTACTCGTGGCACGTGCAGGTCTGCAAGGCACTTTCAACCTGGCATCCTGCAACCAGCCGAGGCTGCGCACCTGGGCTTCTCCTCCAAATGGTCACTGGGGAGAGTTACATCCCGGGGCTCGGCTCAGGAGCCCCTGCTGGAGTCAGTACTCTCTGCCACCCACCCTGGCTGGGCTGGCTCCACTTTCAGGGTCCCTGTTCATTAGATTCAACAATGACAACGTTAAGTGTCCTTCACTTTTGCAGTTCCTCCAGCACCACCCACAGGTGACCAGTGCCTCAGTGCCAGACTGGCTGCTCCACACAGGACAGCAAAGCCAGGCCAGGCCTCCACTGAACACCCATGCTTCAGGATGTGGCACTGAGGGGCCCTCACAGCCACCTCCCATATCTTCATCCAGAACCCCACTTTCAGCCACCGGCCCCCCTCACACCTCAGCTACCCACAAGATACTAAGAACAAAACAGGCCTGTCTGGGCACCTGCACTTCTGTCACCACCCCACCCCACAGGAAAGCGGCAACTCCACAGGGACCTGCAGGTGCTTCCTGTCCTGGCTGCAGTTCCACGGACACCTATGGACAAGTTACAGAGACAGGAATCCACCATGTCCCAAGAACACAGGTCAAGAAGCCCACCATGGTGACCCTAAAATCCACATGCAAGAAGGTCCTCAGCATTGGCACAGAGCAGGACAACATGCCACAGCAGAGCTCAGGGGCCCCCTGGCCAGGACCCAGGACCTGCCCAGGGCAGCAAGATGGGCCACAGCCCAGCAGGCAGAGCCAGGCACAGGTTGTCACCCTTTACTCTAAGCAGGGGCAATGAGGCCCACTCTGTCTCCCAAAAGGGAGGCCACAGGTAAGACTCCCACCAAGAGCAGAGGAGGCACTCTGAGTTCAGGGGCCCACTCAGAGCCAAAGCTAGGCCTACAGCTTGTCCCCACTTGGAGTCAACTTCCCGTCCCTCACTCTTCCACTCCTCTCAAAGACATCATGTAGTAAGATGAGCCAGTCACAAAGGACAAATGCTGCCTGACTCCACTCACATGAGTCCCTGGAGTAGTCACAGTCACAGAGACCAAGAGCTGAACAGGGACACAGGGCTGGGAGGGCAGTGGCAGCTCAGGGTTAGTGGCTCCAGCTCCAGCTGGAGGAGATGAGAACACCGTGGAGGTGGCAGAGGCAGGGGCCGCACAGTGGCGTGAAGTGCTCACCCCCAACAGTCCCAAAACACGGCCCAGGTGGCAAGCTTCACATCACGTGTATTTCTCCACAACTGAGAGGTCATCGCAACAATGAGGTCCCTGAAACCGCAACACGGTGAGGGCAAGGCCCAGTGACGGGGGCTCTGCTGGCATGGTCACAGGGAGATGGGCGATATGTTTTATGAAAGCATTTCCCAGAAAAGAAGGCAAAGGTGACAGAAGGATGGCAGCTCACTCCTCGGAAGGGACAGGGACGGATGGCCTTGCTGCCTGCTCCTCAGGCTGTGCACTGCCCTGGAGCAGGACTGTGGCCACTCATCTGCCCTGGGGGAAGCCAGGTCCTCTGAAGTCCGACCTTGAACCAACAGACCCATGGGGCAGAGAGATCCGAAGGAGCCTCACCGGTTTCACTGTGAGCTGGGAGGAGCCCGGGGATGCGCTGGAGACCCGACACCAGAAGGTTGGGGGGCACGAGGTGGAAGGCGGGCTCCAGTGCGGGATGCGGCCTCAGGGTGTACAGCAGGCTGCAGCTCTCGATGAGGGTCATGTGTTTATTTTCTGGGGGAAGAGCAACAATGTGGGGCTGAAGCCAAGGAACTTCCATCAATCAGCAAGAGACAGACTCAGAGGAGTTACTACTCAGGGAGAACATCTTATCTAAGGAGACGGGAGTCCTTCTGCCCGGTCAGCCTAGAGATGGCAAGCGCAGGGGCCATTTTGTTTGGCTTGTGTTAGTATTTGCTTTTTGGTTTTGTGGATTTTGTCACACAGTATTAGGGATCCAACCCAGGGCCTCCTGCGTGCTAGGCCAGCCTTCCGCTCACTCACTTCTGCCCCTGTGGTGCGGCTCGACCAGCTCTTACAGAGCCGCCCAAGTGTCCACACATGCACAGATTCCACATGGAACGTCAATTCAAGGAAAGGCCTCGCAACAGAGAGAGGACGAGGAGCTTTCTAGGTACTGATACAAAACACGTTCCAAAATTAACGTTAAGAAAAAAGCACGGCTTAGGACTCTTTGCTCAGTGTCATACAAAGAGCCACCAGGATCCCCACTAGCTCCAAGAGAGGCTAGCTGTGGTGGCAGGGCAGAGGCGGAAGAGAGCTCACTCTCAATTTCCACACTTCTCAAACCCTTTGAGCTCTGAACCGTGTGAAACCATCACCATTGCCAGAAAATTTTGGAAAATGCCAAGGGAGCGGATGGGCAGGCTGGAGGCTGGTCCTCTGCCCCTATTTCCACTCATAGCCTCCACATGGAACTGTGGGGGTAGAACCCTGGCAGCCCTGATACTTCAGGAGAGAAAAAAATCTTAGCGAAGAATAATTAAATTCAATTTAAAAATAACCTAACAGCAATCTTTATAAATAAAATTAACTTCCCAACTGATTGCTCCCCTACCTTGAGATTTTTACCAAATTCAGGGGCAGAGGTGCTGCTGGCATTGTGCCACGGGCCACAGTGTGCACACACAATTGCTTTCAGGGAGTCAGGGCCCCCGTCCCCAAGGACAGAGTCACCTGTCCCAGCAGACCCACCTCCCGCCACTCTCCCTGAGGCCAAGCTCAGCATCTGCTCTGTGCCTCCAGGGTGCCCTTCCAGACAGTCCCCACTGTAGGAGCCTCTCCTGCTCATCCTCCAGGTAGGCAGCATCACAGGGGGCCACACTTCCCAACAGAAGCCCAGCAGGAAGCCCCCCTGCTCTGGGGCAGGCCTCCCTGCAGGGCCGCACAGTCTCCACAGACATCCCCTTCAGGTGGGCACAGCTGGGAGGGCCTCGCTGTTAGTGATAACCAGTGATTTCACGGTCAGAGGTCTTGCTGCACAACCAGTGAGTGACCAGTCATCTGCTTCATCTGGTAGGCAAGGTGTCATCAGAGGCCAAGAGGCCTCCCTTCTCCGGGTGGCTGCCAAAGGCCACACCCCTGCCCTCCTGGCAAAGCAATGCCCTCCTTTTGGGTTGGTGCATTTCAGTTTTTTAAATTATGCAAAAAGCCAAGTCTATGATACATTTGCCCAAAACTATGAGGTAACTGTGCTAAGCTGAGGGCAGCCGACATTCAGACACACAGCGGCACATGCTGAGGCAAGAGTACGCTCAGGAGAGCCGCGGGCTCAGCCCGTGTGGCCAAGGCCAGGTTGGTTCTTACGCTCCACAGGGTCCTGGAGAAGTGGGTGCAGGAGGGCTCTGGGGGTGCCGTGGTACAGCCGCAACCTGGAAAACAGGACCAGGGAACCATGTCAACCATCATCTAGTTTGTACCAGTCACCAAAGGCCAGCTCGGCTTCTCCCACACCTCTGGAGCCTTCTAATGCTCAGCCCCAACTCTGCAGGGAACAGGCAGCTGTGGACGGCATCAGCGGCCCATGCCCAGAGCTCCACGACATGTCAAGCACGTCGGGCATAGGCCCAAGGCCCAAGGAGCAAGAGAGCAGAAGGGAAAATCACCAAACTCAAGCGTCTCAGGAAAGACAAAGTCTGAGGGACTGCCGTGGCCTGTCACCAGAGCAGTCTCCTGCAGGGATGACTTCACCCTGGGCACATTTGGCAGTGTCTAGAGAGGCTTTGAGGTGTCACAACTGGGTGCAGGTACTGCTGGCATCTAGCAGAGGGAGGCTAGAGTGCTGCCAGAACACGCAGTAAAGGATGACCACCTGGACGTCAGGGGTGCCATGGCGAGAAACCCTGGTCTACGCACACAGGAACTCTAACCCTGCTGAAAGCGCTACACGTGACCTCATCCGTCTCTGCACACCCAGCTCCCGAACACGGCCTGGCACACAGAAGGGGCTCCACCAACGCCTGCTGTGGAACAGTGACGGCTTCCTGGCACCTGTGTGTGAAACACACACTCCTTCACGCTCAAGCAGCCCCTGTGAGACACACTGTCCTCTCTCAGCCACAGAGGAGTGGACTCACGACGTGAGAGTATAAATAATGTGCCTGGACCTCACAGGGGACGAGTGACAGGCAGGGCTGGCCCACATGCATGCAACAGCAGATCCAAAGCTTACAGCCAACGCACAACTCCTCAGCTTACTTAAAAAGGCGCAAAAAAAAAAAAGCCAGGCATGGTGGCGCATGCCTATAATCCCAGCGGCTCAGGAGGCTGAAGCAGGAGGGCTCCAAGTTCAAAGCCAGCCTCAGCAAAAAGCGAGGTATAAGCAACTCAGCGAGACCCTGTCTCTAAATAAAATACAAAACAGGGCTGGGGATGTGGCTCAGCGGTCGAGTGCCTTCGGGTTCACTCCCTAGTACCCACTTTCCCCCCCCAAAAAAATGGCAAAAAAATAAAAATAAAACAAGCAAAAATCTCCTACAGTATACTGCTGTGAACACATAACAAACTGAAAGCTCTCTGACCATGAGGAGCAAGCAGTAAGCCACCATGAAGGAGGCTGGGAACCCAGAAGTATAAAACAAAGCAGATACCGTTTGTCCTGGGAAGCAGAGTTTGGAGATCCAGGTTTGTTGCTGAAGATCCGAAGAATTCCAAATCCACAGGACAGTGACTGGAGGGACCCGTCCCGCCTCCTGCCTTCAGTGACCACTTCCACCACGGCCACGATATTTGGGTGGTTTAAGGACGTGTGGAAGTAGAAAGGCTGTAAAAGAGATCAGGGGCCGCTAGGCAGAGCCAGGTGATGGCTGTGTTCCAGCCTGCAAATGGGAGCGCCAGGGGTGCAGGTACCAGGCCACTTCAGTACCCGGGACTGTCCGCAGCCCTCACAAGCAGCACTGCCTCTGAGGGGCACGTGAGGAAAGGACAAGCAGAGGAAGCACCCCCAGAGTCTAAAGACGGGGTCAGGGCTTCTCCTCCCAAGGGCCAACACCCAGGCCTCAAACACTGTGCCTCTGTTCAGGAGCTTTCAACCCCAGGAATTCCATCTCACAGATGCCAGCCGGCCTCGGGCCCCCTGAGGAAGAAAGGCTGGCCAACTGTGCACCTGTGGCAGGGGCGGGTAACTCCAGGCAAGACTGGTTACCTCAGCCCAGGACAGAACAAGTCCCTTGCAAACACACAGGTCTGCTGACCCTCCCCCGTCCCGGGTCCAGCCAACCCTCAGTACAGAACTCCATCCCGACTGCTGAGATGGACCTGGCCCTGTCTCACACGGAGGCTTTGTGCCACCTGAACTCATTGTGTGTAACCAGAAGGACCCTTGGATTTCTCTAGGTGCTAAGTAAGGATCCCCAGTTCATAGCCTGACCAACGTCTTTTATGATGACCCAGAGCTCTTTTTAAAAGACGTGGGGGCCTAGGCCAAGGACAGAATATCAAACTAATCTTAACAGATGTTCCCTTTGTAACCTCTTCATCCCAACATGCAAGGGGGGGCCTCTGACTCCTGTGTCTCCAGGGGCTGAGGGAACTGGAGAGAAGAGATGGGTGAGGCAAACTGCCTCCCTGCTCAACATGATGCTCCCTTCACTCTAGATGTTTTCCTACTTCAGCCAACTAAGTGAAATTACTTCCAGTTAAAACTGACCGAGGCATAGGCTCAGAAGGTAGAAGCAGAGCTGCTGGTTGCATTTGCCAACCCACAGGCATCAGGTATCCGCGTGCATGGCACTCCCAAGTGGCACTGAGCTGGCTTCCAGACTGAGTGGGTGCAAGGTTAGGTGCGGAGCCACCTCTCCAGAGGCAGGGCAGAGGCTGGCCTGCTGCACCCGACTCCCCTATCAACGAGTCATTATCACAGTGTCATCAAGAGGACATTTACTGTAATCACAGACTGTCAGCCCAGGATAACAGAGACACATTAAAACATCCGCCATGAGATATAAATTGCCATTCTATTATCTTTTATTGCAAAACAATGAAATGATGACCACTCACAGTTGACAGGTGGTTGAACTGGGAGAGTCATGCTTCTGCTTCAAAGACTCAACAAGGGGGCTGGGGCTGGGGCTCAGTGGTAGAGCGCTCGCCTTGCATGCATGAGGCACTGGGTTCGATCCTCAGCACCACATAAAATAAATAAATATAAAGATATTGTGTCCATCTACAACTAAAAAAATATATTAAAAAAAAAAAAAAGACTCAACAAGCCTGCAGAAAGCCCCAATGAACAGCCAAATCTGTCACTCTCTCACCTGTATATTTATACCGGTGCACACAAGTTTTATGAACACTACACAGTTTCTCTTTTGGCAGTAAAACAAACATTTTAAACTCAAAATGCAGCAACAATCATCTCCCAGCTTAGAGATCGCCTTGCAATTAATTGTTCCACCTGAAGCAGTGTGCACGGGCTCGGGTGGGGGCTGCTCTCTCCCCCTCGCTCACCTCCAGCAACTGTCACTGGGGCTCTGCAACAGCCAGGAGGACAGCATCCCCATGCTCTCACCTCAGCAGGCCAGCCTGGAACCTGCAAGCATATCTTTCCTGGGAAGAGGCAGCTGACCCTGGCAGCCAGCACACTGAAGGCAGGTCAAGCTCAGACAGTCCTGTCAGCACCACCACTGACTGACGAGGACACACACTCTTCCAAGAATCATTCACTGACCATCCAGTGTGGGAACGGCTCCATGCTGAAGAACTCATGAGGAGCCTGCTAAACACAACCTAGCCTTAGCCAAGTTCAAGGTTCACCAGCTGCAAACACTGCTCAGGACCCAGCAGCTCTGAGACACAGGCAGGAGCGTCCCAGGGCAAAAGCACAGAAACCTCTGCACAGCTTGAAACCACCCCCCTCCATCATTCCCACAAAGTCTTGCTGACCAGTCACCTGTGCCTTAGAGCCCCTGCCTTCCTAGGAAACAGGCACCGCCAACAGCACCCCACTGAGCCATACCTGCAAACAGCCGTGAGGGGAATTGAATTAACATCAACACCATACGTTTTAGAGAGGACAATTCCGTGCATCCATTGAAATTGCATGATTAAGCGTTCAAGTCAAGCCCATCCAATTACCCGCGGGAGAAGGCCACTGGAGACAGGAGAGACGGCTCTTCACCTGCATCACCTCCCACTCATCTGCATTGACAAGCTTCCTCCCTAACAGGATAAACAGGTTCATAAATCATTTAAATGCTCCTGTCCAAATGCCTTCATCTTCAAAAACATGGACCATTCACCTTTGCCAGGTTTCCATCTCACCCACAATGACAAGACTGAAATTGGACTCTGCTGATGTGTCTTTGGGAAGAGGCTGCACCAGGCAAGTGTCCCCAGCTGCCCCCCAGGTGACCCACCCGCTGCTGATATGTGCCCTGAAGGCCAGGGAAGAACAGAGCAGAAATTAAAACAGCACCTGTGGAAGAACTCGCTTAAAGGTGCACCTGGAGCAGAGCACCTTCAGGAGGGCCAATCACCCACAGACACCTCCAGGGCTTCCACCCCCAGCTCAACCTCATGCCAGAGCTGTTTCCCAGTCACAGACACCCAACACTGACCGCCCAGCCAACACGGCTGAACCACCACCCATCCTCCAGCACACACAATCTCAAGTTCAAAAGCCAGAAGCTTCCACAGCAAAAAGTCCCAACTATGGCTCAGGCCCTCACCACCCACTACAGAACAGAGGAGGACCTGCCTGGACGTCAGGGGTGCCATAGTGAGAAACCCTGGTCTACGCACAAAGGAACTCTAACCCTGCTGAAAGTGCTACACGTGACCTCATCCGTCTCTGCACACCCAGCTCCCGAACACGGCCTGGCACACAGAAGGGGCTCCACCAACGCCTGCTGTGGAACAGTGACGGCTTCCTGGCACCTGTGTGTGAAACACACACTCCTTCACACTCAAGCAGCCCCTGTGAGACACACTGTCCTCTCTCAGCCACAGAGGAGTGGACTCAGGATGTGAGAGTGTAAATAATGTGCCTGGACCCCACAGGGGACGAGTGACAGGCAGGGCTGGCCCACGTGCACGCGACAGGGGATCCAACACTCAGCAAAGCACAACTCCTCAGCTGGCTGAGAAAAGCCGGGGAGGAGACTCAAAGCAAGGATGCGCCCAGAGCCTGGCACACGACACTCGGCAGAACCCACCACTGACAGCGCTCCGTGTCCGCAAACGAGGGGCAGGGCCATCACCACCACCATCCAACCAGGCCCAGCGCTAGAAACACAGAGAGCACGTTCTCCTCTGGAAACCATCTCTGTGGGCCCCGCCAGAGTGTCAGAGCCCCTGAGAGCATCCAGCTGAGCCAAGGGAGGCAGCGCTCACGGAGGGCCGCACTGCCGGCCAGCGGGCAGGCCAGGGAGGCTCCTGCATGGACACGGTTCCCTCAGAAGTGAAGCCATGGCCGCCATGCTGTGACCGCTCACGTGAGGAGGTGGCCTCCTGCTCCGGCCGCAGGAAGAATGCCTGAGAGGCCGTGCCTGCTGGTGGGCCCTGAGGGAAGCCTCACGTCAGGCTGGGGCAGGGCATCTGGGAGCCGCTGGGAGTACACTCACGGGCCTGGCAGCGCCCACTTCCGAAGGGGAATGACGTGGCTCTCGTTAGCCTGATGAACAGGAGCCGCCAGGCCTGCTTCCCCTCCCCCTGTCATGGGAAGGGCAGATGAGCCATTCCCGGAGCCTCCTGGCGAGAGCAGGGACAGCCCACCCCTGAAGGGGCCCTGGGCCAGTGCACACTGGGGTGAGAAGCCCCAGAATCCCCGCCCAGTGACACTCCTCACATGAACGGGGAAAGCGAGTCTGCCACAGGACGCGGGACCGTGGTCAGCTGCGGCATGAATCTGAGGGAGAATTCCGTCATCTCAGAGAAAATGGGGAACTGCATGGCACCGGCCTGGTGGCCCTCTGAGGCACTTGTGCAGCGGCTGGATGAGTTCTGAACTGTCTCAGAGCAAGCGAAGAGCCGGGCGCGGTGGCTCAAGCCTGTAATCCCAGCACTTTGGGAGGCTGAGACAGGAGAATCGCAAGTTCAAAGCCAGCCTCAGCAAGGGCGAGGTGCTAAGCAACTCAGTGAGACCCTGTCTCTACATAAAACACAAAATAGGGCTGGGGATGTGGCTCAGTGATCGAGTGAGTTCAATCTCCAGTACCAAAAAAAAAGAAAGAAAGAAAGAAACTCAGAGCAAGCGAAGGCGGTTCTTCTCCACCGGAAGGTCTCGGAGGAGAGCAGAGCTCTGAGCCTGGAGCTGACAGAGGGTGGGCAGCTCGCCTGGGCCCCACCAGCAGGGACTGGGAGGGGAACGTGCACAGAGAAAGAATCATCAGTCACAGGAAAAACACCCCCTTGGGTTCAAGGCAAGACTACTTTGTTCAAAGTCTTGGGGGGACAGTGTTGTCATGAGAGCCTCTTCTCTCAGGGCTGTGAGCACAGTGATGGCTCAATAAACCCAGAGCACGCCAGGTTGGTCCTTCTGCCCACACGAAGCTGGACAGCCAAGGTGGCCCAGAATACGACGCCCTACCACAGGCAGCTCACTGACACACTAGGTCACCAGGGCCACGGCAAGCAGAGGAACTAGGAAAAGACCTGGCCAAATCTCAGAACCACCTCTCATGAAGCCAACGGACTTTAGTGGCTCCGCCCTGCAGGCAAGTGGCCCAGGTATGTGGCCGGCATGCGCTCAAGAACACCCAGGCACACACCACAGCACACACTCATGTGGTTACCTAAACTTGAGCCACACGGGCTCCCTGCATTCTGCATAAAAAGGAGGTCAGAGGACAGCACAGGCGTAAAGACGCTGCCGGGCGGGATGCTTCCTGGGCCACCACTGGCCTCCACAGCCCACCGTGCGCACAGCAGCCGAGGAGAGTAAGGGGTGCCCCCTGCCTAAGCACGCCCCGCCTGCCCCGCTGACCTGTGGCGTTCTCCACCAGGGACGCCAAGGCTCCTGAGGACCACACTGTCCTTGCCCAGCCCCTGGCCTCAACAGAAGGCAAAGCAAGGCAGCAGCTCCAACGCAGCGCCCACGGGGCCACCAGCACAAACATACCAGCCTCAAACAAGGCTGAACCTCAGTCTCCCAGCTCAGGCCCAAGTGGCAAACTGGAAGCACAAGACACGGTCCCCAGCAGTGAGCCCTCAAGGGTGCAGCTTGCGGGCAGCAGAGGCCTCTCAGAGGCGTGGATGGCAAATCCCAATAAGGACAGAAGCCTCCACTCTCGGGACTGTCTCTTACACAGTGCCTGGTGTTCTGCAAGGACTGTGGCTCTGGGACCGAGAGTCAGGGACAGGAAAGGTCCCCACTTCCAACCTGGGGCCCGGACCTACCTGGAGCTCTGTGCAGAGGCTGCAGGGACAGGAGGGAGGAGAAGGGAGCGAGCAAGCAGCCTCAGCAATAACACAGCGCTGGCTGCAGAGCACAACCCCATCCTCCACGTCCTACAGATTCCTCCTCAACTAAAAGCAGAGGCCAGAGGCCACAGGGCGACAGGACAGGGCAGCCTCTCCAGGGCCAACCACCAGCACCACCACTGGCCTGCCTCAGGACAGGAGGAGTTCACCTCCATGCACCTCACTTTCCTTCTCTTTAAAATAGGGACACAGGGGCTGGGGTTGTGGCTCAGCGGCAGAGCGCTTGCCTCGCATGTGTGAGGCACTGGGTTCGATTCTCAGCACCACATAAAATAAATAAATAAAAACAAAATAAAGACACTGTGTCTATGCATAACTAAAAAATATAAAAAATAAAAAATTAAAAAAATAAAACAAAATAGGGACACAAAGTTACCGACCTCCTCAGGAGGTGGACAAGGATGAAGGACATAATGTGCTTCAAAGCCAACGCCTGGCCCACACAGGTCCCCCGCTCAGGAGAGACAGCCATCGCCGCCACCATCATCCATAATCCAGTACATGTGGGTTTCCTGGGTCTTCTCTCTGCACCCGAGAATAAGAAGACCCGACAGCCTGACCCCGCAAGGCTGCCCCAGGCAGCAGGGCCGGCATGCAGGCTGGGTCAGCAGCAGCACCGTCCGTGGAGACGGGGGCAGACCTGTCTGTGTGTCAGAGACACCAGGAACTCACCGGTCGTGTGGACAGGGCTCAGGGTTACACAGTCACACGCAGGCTCACAACAAGATCCTCTCTGACACGCTGGCCAGGGAGCCCAGGAGAGGACACACAGGAGCAGCCGCCTCAGTGCAGACACGTCTCTGAGCCCCACAACACCCGCTCCGCCAGGGCCCTGCTTCATCCTGACCTCTGCGGCGCCATCCCCTTGACCACCCGGCGAAGCCCAGGCAGCCCTGGAAGCCACTCAGCCAGGACACACACAGTCCTAAGGCTGGTGACAGCCAAGTACAGAGAGCAGCGTGTGCACAGCCAGCTCAAGGTATGCCCAACTGGCCTCCGGGCTGGGAACCCACCATAATGACGAGGACATCCGTGGTCACCACCACCATTACCCACTGCACAAACGTCACAACACCAGGCTCCCCTGGCCTCTCTCGGACCCTCAAAAAAGACACAATCCCAATGGCCCGGGCCCCTGGACCGCCTGGGGCTGTGCCAGGCAGGAGTGGGAGCACAGGCTCCTCGGTCCCCAGGTCAGGTCTGAAGCAGCGGCCTGGTGGGAAAGGCCTGTCATAGGCCGCTTTCTGAGTAAAATCCCCATGGCCCCGAGAAGGACCTGCAGGGTCCTGCCAAGGAAGTCACCTAACCAAGGCCACCCACAGCCACACTGCCCTGCCCTGCTTGCCCAGGGCCCACCTGCCTCATGCTGCTGACCCCAGCCTTGTCAGCTCCCCTGTTCTGCTGCCGCCCTCCTCTGAGGACCCCTCTGGCTTCAATCACTGCGCTACCTGCCCAGGGATTGCCCCAGAAGACTGCGTGACAGGCCATAATCACAGACCTGTGCAGATGGCCAGTCTCAGAGCCAGCTGGGGATCAGGGGACTCAACCAGTATCCATTCTACCGCCCAGCCTGGAGCCAGGAGCACAGGTCCAAGCCCACACTCTGCCACCCTCTACCCGGGCACATCACATCACTAAGTCTCAATGTTACCATCTTTAAAAAGAAAGAAAACTAAAAGGACAGAAGGAGGAGGGGGCAGTCACAGATGAGACCACCCATTTCCTTACTTTGTTCCAAGACCCCTGAGATTCCTCACAGGTGATGGGACCCCAGATCCCTCCTGCTGCCTTCCATCCTTGACTTCCCATCACATACTTCCCATCGGCTGAACCTGCTGCCCCATGTCCCTCCTGTGGGTCTGAGATGTACTAGTCCCTTCTGGGCTGCACATCCCAGGACCCCGTGCACCTGCACCCCACCTCAGAGCAGCCCACCCATGGTCTCAGGCCCACCTCATTGAAGACGATCCTGGATGGCTGCCTCGAGAGCTGCTGGGCCGAGGTCCTCCACGTCCTCCCAAAGAAGTGTTGGTAGGTGACATCAAAGAGAGACACACGCAGGTGGCATTCAGCCTCGGACAGCACCTCCAGCACTCCCTAAGAAACAGCAAGGAAGGAGCCTGAGGAGTGTGCATGTCATGCGCCACGCCACACTCACTGGCAGACCACTCTGGACCACACTGAGCACTCAGCATCTCTCCCACCTGCTTAGCCATCAGCAACCCAACTTCCTCTCAGGAGCTTCCTCTGGTCTCCGTGGGACTGTAAGTCCAGCATTCAGCTCGCTCCCTGGCCAATTAGGGCACTGAAGTCCCTGGAACAGACACTGACATAAGGTGCACCCAGAACCAAGAAGACATGTGTCAGGGCTGCACATGCAGACGTGTCTGCCAGGATGCAGGCATGGAGCTGCCGGCAGCCATTCTGCCACAAGGGGGAGCCAAGAGGTAAGAGAAAACAATTCCAAAGAACTTCACAGGAGACCCTGGATCAAACTACACCTGAAGCTTATATAACTGTGGATTTGTCTGTGATGAGAGTTAATAAATCATCTCTAGTTTAAGCTTAACATTTTGGATGGATTTTATGAGTCACTTTCAACCAAACAAGTCTGTCTCAAAAAGCCAGAAGCTCTAAATCCTCAATTTGCAGAATTATTTTGGGGTGAGATTAGTGAAAAAAACAGATCTTCAATGATAAATAAATCATTACTACAAATACAGAACAAAGCAACTAGAAAAACAAACTTTTTGCACAGCTTGACCTACAGTCATGCTGGTTCAGCCTCCAAGGCTCCTCCTCCTGGTACAATTAGTAGTGGCTCAGCTGCTACCTGTGACCGTCTCTGCTTTTCTTTCATTCACTGAACATTCATTAAACATCTGTTCTGTGCCAGGCACTGTTCCAGGCAACAGGGACACAAGAGACAACAAAGCAAACAAAGCCACAGCCCTCACGGTCCACATGAAGAAAGGCAGGGAAGGGAGACTTCTCTGGCCGGCCAGGAAGATGCACCTGAGCCAAAGACGAAGGGTACCTGGAGAGAAGGGGCCAGGTCAAGGGAGCAGCGACACCTTGAGTCGAAAGAAATGGGGGGGAGAATGGGGGGGTCTTTTTCCAGCTTTATGAACTCTCCCAGCTTCTACATTCTGTTCTGGTATCTGGGGCCTCTCTCCCAGAGCTGATCCCCAGAGCTGGCAAACAGGATGCCTTTGAGAACATCTTTGATGGCAAAGCCACCCGGGTAGAGCTTCCTGGCCCTGCACCCCACCTGGCTTTCACCCCCCAGGAGACTGCTCCTCTGCCCTCCTGGTCCCAGGACCAGGGATCAGGCAGCTAGGGGCAGTCCCAGTTCTGAGGCCACTGCAACTACTCAGACTGGCCAATCCTAGGCCTGCTCACTCTGCCTCACACAGGTCTTCCCGCAGTGACCTCAGTACCAGCTCCGCCTGGGCCAACCAGAGCCTTTCCACCTCCTGATTGACCCTGTGCGTGCAGTCACCTGCCTGCCCTCCTGGGAACCCCAAGGAGCCCTCTCTTCAATGGCTGTTGTCTCCTGCTCTCAGGCCTCACCAAGCCTGAAGAGAAACAAAAGCCCAGGTACACTCTACAACAGCGCCTGCAGCTGCAGCTGCAGCAGACACACGGGGAGGAGGGAGGGCAGCTGGGAGGCCCAGAAGCAGGCCTCGTGGAGCCCACTGAGAAACTGGCCTTGCCTCCCAATGAGGCCGGAAGCCACAGAAAGATCCCCAGCACATACGGCCCAGTCTGATTCAGGACTTTCAGAAAATGGCTGCTGCTGCTGTGGGGCAGAAGTGGAGGCTACAGCTCGCCACGGACAGCGGGCAGCAAGCAGTGCGCAGGCTGGCAGGAAGTGGCCCTCTGGAGCTCTGTCCTGAAGGAGCAGGGCAGGCTGGATACAGAGCTCAAGCAGGGAGAGCAGGGTGGAGAGGGTGGCCAGCTGCCTCAGATGGCCCTACATTCCCAGGTCCAGCTGGAGTGCCACATCCCCAGTGAAGGACAACAGCGCGCTCTCTAGGGCAACTTGAAGAGAGGTGGCATCGATTTCAGAGAGGGGGAAGACAGGGTGAGGGCTGTGGATGGCGTCAGCTCAGTGTCAGTCCTCACCTGCCCAGAACCACCGCCCCCTGCACCACCCTCCCCTCCATGCCCAGCCTCCCCTGACCAAGCCACCCACCTTTCCAGGCCCTGCCTTGCATTTCCCCAGTGGCCATCCAGCTCTCACAGGCTGACTGTCGCCTCCAAGGGGAGAGCAAGCTGTGAGGATGGCGGGAAGGCTCGCTCAGGGCCCAGGCCAGGCCTCACAAGCAGGTGCTCAGCTCCTGCACCTCCAGGTGGGACAGCTCTAGTCTGTCCCACTCCCTCACCCTCCCGCCACCTCCTGGAAAGGTCATCACTGCCGCTGGCTTTGACTTTAGGACCTGAGCATCATCTCTATGTCCCCTGCACAGTTCCAAACAGGTGTCCAAAAAATACCAAATTGAGTTAAACAGCCATCCCAAGAAATAATGTATTTGCTTAGAATTTCTAGAAAGTTGTACCAAAATCAGGTAACACTGGCTATCTTCTAGGTGGGGACACCAGGGTAATTTGCTTTCCTTATCTATCCTCGTAATTTTTGAACTTTCAAAAAATAAAGTGGGGAAATAAAATTTCCTTCAGAAAATTCCCAGGAAGAGCACACCACGGCTGTCTTGTGAGCTCTGGGAGGCAGGGCAGCAGGCGCATCCAGCCAGGTGGAATCCCGGGCCAGCCAGAGATGCAAACAGGGCAGCTGACCTGGCCGCTCTGGGGTTCTACTCCTCTCTGGGGACAAGGTATCACTGGCACCAGCTTCCCAGGGCTGCCAAGGGTTGAGCACATCTGCCCAAGCAAAGTGTGAAGACAGAAGTCGTGAGCACAGCAGCCACCGCAGTACCTGACGTGCAGCCAGCAGGCTCCATGAGGGCCTGGAATGAATGACAGAGGACACTGGTGACTTAGCCAGCAGTCCACAGGCCCTGCACTCTGAATACTCTGTGCAAACATCACTCTACCAGCTGCAAGAAACAACAGCCTTGCCAGGCCAAACTCAGAAACCACATGCTTGTGCTGCAGGATGGACCCTTCTCAGGCCCACCCACAGGTCACCATGCTGGGGCGCACCAAGACACCCACAGCACAAGGGTCCTGCAGGTGGCAGCACAGAAGCACTGCCCCACCCAGCAGGGTCCCCAGCAGCTGAGGGCACAGACCAGCTGTGGAGCCCACAGCAAAGGGCCTGAGTAGCTAACAGCTGCCATATATCCACGCACTGCACTCAGGCCTCAGCTACCAGATGCCCAGGCTTTGCCCCCTACGCCCCTGATGGCCAGGCTGAAATCAGGCCACACTTAGCCATGCACAAGGCCACCTCTTGCAAACAAGTTGGCTCAGAAATATCCCAGGAAATCAGACTACCTGGGTTTTCAACTGTTCCACTGTGGGCAGAAAGAAATCCTCACCCCATGTCAAAGGTACCAAGTCACCGGATGAATATGCTCTTTGCTGATGGGCCACTTTACCTCCCAAGACTGCCACGGCCAGGGTCATGGGTGTGGTGCTAAGACTCAGCAGGTAAGTGAAAACCAACATGTTAACTGGAAAGCTCATCTCAACTGAGAGCGCCTGACAACACAGAGCAAATGGCATTACCTGCTTGATCAGAGGTCCATCAAGCCACCTCAGGACACACTGAAATGCTGTCGATTCCTTCAAAAGCTGCCGTGCTCTCTGTGGGTGAGGAGGGACGAATGTGCTCTGGGCGAAGACACTGTGCCAGTCGTTCATTCTGCCTGACGGACCCTCACTTGGGCCTCCAGCATGACCTGCTGCATTCATGTAGGAAGAAAGTCACCAGGGCCACAGTGCCCACACCAAATCTGAGAGTTTCCCAGAGGAACCTCCACCCCGGAAGCCCACCACACCCGAGGCAGGAGCCTGCACGGCCAGCCTGCTACCATGCTGCCCCCTGGGAAATGTGCCCATCTAGACCCAGAGGCCCTCCACCCTCACCATCGACACATCAAAGCACAACCTCCCTGGCCTCAGTGACTACTTAGGGAAGGCACACACAAGTGTGCAGCTGTGGAAGCAGAGCAATGCACAAGGGTACCGGGGTGAGTGCAGCAGAGATTCTGCCCAGGGAGCATGACCCAATCAGAACCAAAATACAGCTCTTAGAGCAGAGGATGTCAGTCTCAAGGTGACAGGGCCCAACCAGGAGCAGTTACCTGAAGACATACATCAAAAGGAGGAAAGGCCAGGCACAGTGGCACACACCTAAAACGCCAGCAACTCAGGAGAATGAGGCAGGAGGACAACACGTTCCAGGACAGGCTGGGCAATGTAGCAACACCCTGTCTTAAAAAAAAGAAAATTCAAATTAATAAAAGCCAGGCACAGTGGCACATGCATGTAATCCCAGTGGCTCAGGAGGCTGAGGCAGGAGGATCATGAGTTCAAAGCCAGCCTCAGCAAAAGTGAGGCACTAAGCAACTCAGTGAGACCCTGTCTCTAAATAAAATACAAAGTAGGGCTGGGGGTGTGGCTCAGTGGTTGAGTGCCTGCGAGTTTAAACCCTGGTACCAAAAAAAAAAAAAAATTAGTAAAAGGTCCAGGGAGACACACTGGCCTATAATCCAGCAACTGAGGAGGCTGAGACAGGACTGAGTTCAAGCAGAACCCTGTCTCAAACAACAAAAAAAGAGCTGGGGATATAACTCCGTAGTAAAGCAACCCTGGGTTCAGTCCCAGTACCAAAAAAAAAAAAAAAGAGGGAGAGAACAAAGCAGGAGCCAAGGCCAAGGCCAGATGTCATCAGAGCCCTGGCTGAAGAGCACCCTAAAACCAGTCACCCCCAGGACAGTTCAGCTACATGAACAAAGTTTCTTGCTACCAAAGCCAGTCTGGGATGGGTTCCAAATATTGTCAGCTTCTGAGGGGCCTGGCTCACCAGGTGCTCCCCAGCCCTTCCAGCAGGGCAGGATCCCACCTGCAGACCTTCAGCTCACCCGGAACCAAGCGCTTAGCCTTGGCAAGAGGCTGGGTTCTGACAGTGAAGCATCAAGCAGGAGGAAAAGCAGCGGCTTAGCCTCTAGGACAGCAGGTCCCCAAGTGTGGTCCTGGGACACCGAGGTCCCAGGATCGTCCTAACACCCAGCTGTCCCTGGTCACTCCTGCCAGGCTGACACCTGTGCTGACGGAGCAAAGGCAATGGGATTCAGCTGCAAGGCCAGCACCACCTGCACATGGCAGCAGACGCTGTCCTCACGGAATCCGTCCCCCACACAGGAAGCCATCAGCTTCACTACAGAGTATTCCTGGGGGGCTGGGAGGTCCTGAATTCCATTGCATCTTCACAGGTGGTGTATGCGTTAAGGTTCTGTGACAAAACGAGAAGCACACGGGAAGCATTTCTGCCAAAGACTAAGGCCCTGGCCACCCCAGGGGAGGCCCTGCCGGGCTGGGCACCAGCCACTTGCCTTTCCACTCATTAATACCATTTTACTAAAAACAATGCGAGTGGAGCTACGGTTATTTAGACTTGGACACCTGCAGACACTTTCTCTAACATGAAGGAAGTGAGCCTGTCACTTCAGGGAAAACAGTGGCAATAAAAATGGAGTTTCCAAGCAAAACAGAACTGGAAACATTTGTACTCTGCACCACGAGCCCGACAACGTCGTACCTCCCAAGACTTTCCTGATGAGACAGGAGTGGAGTGATAGCACAGATGTGACCTCCAGAATCTGTGCAGTCACACACATGAGTATTCAGAAGGCCCGCAGCACTCAGCACCCAGTGCCTTCCGTGCGAATGAGTCATGGTGGAAGCAAGGGCAGCTCTGAAGACGGAGGCAGGGCCAGAAGCCAGAAATACTGTGGTCTTCAGGAGCTGCTAAAGGACAGGGCCAGGCTCTCCCCGACCCCGAGCCTCAGAAGGGATCAGCCCCAGGGACGCCTTACCTTAGCCAGGGAGGCTGTTTTTGGATAACTTCGAGATCGGCAAGGGAATAAATCTGTGTTATTGTTTCAAGACTCTGAATCTGTGGTACTGTGTGACAGCAGCCACAGGAGATTCACATAACAGCCCATGACCCATAAGCAAAAGAGGCCCACCGATGGCAGCCCAAGAGCCACCTGCTTTGCCAGGGCCTCCTGGATGCTCCCTGGCCAGCCCTCGGCTCACATGGCCCCGGGCGGGGCCGTTGTTGGTCACAGCACATCACCTGTCTGCACTGACTCCTCCCAGGCCAGGTCCTGGCAGGAAGGAGTCTGTTCCTCCCACATCCTTGGCACCCAGCACAGCACAGTTAACATTCACAAAATCAAACACAGCTTCAGGGAAGGTGACCTTTGCATTTGTTTTTTTCTGGAAGAAATGCCATTTTCTGGATGTATTCCTTGACAAAATGGAAGTGGGCACTTGTTCACAATGCATGCTTGACGGAGAGGAAAGCACTCCTGACACAGGCTCCGAGGGCCCAGTCACCTCACCTTCACCTCCTCCCTTCCCTGGTGACAGGACAGCACACACTTGGTAGCCACTGTTAAAGAGCACATGCAAATGCCAGCCACCCACATGGGAGACTGCCTTATCCTGGCTACCCCTAACCCCCGCAGGCCCAGGGTGGGAGAGAGGAGTCCTCCCTGAGAGGACTTGCTCCCACACAGCTAAAGCTAGGTGGGAGAGGCAGGAGGCAGGGCGCAGGACGGCAACATTCTAAGGGACATGTGACATGTGGGGCCCCTGAGGGCAGGAGCCCAGGGCCAGAGCAGCTCTCGCTTCCCCTCCCCCACTTGGCCCACCTCCTCAGAGGTGGACCTGCCTCACTTCCACCTGCTCCCAGCAGACCTCTACAGAAGTCATTGCATCATCAGAGCCGCACACAAGACCATGAGGTCAGTGCCAGGTCCCCAGCAAGAATCTAGCAATGAAATAGGAACACTCTGAGAAAAGGCAGGAGGGCCACTGGGGCCAGGTGAACGTGAGGAAGAGAAAACTGGGAGGTTCCATCCTCTGAACCCAAGTGCCCCACGAGAAAGAAGATGCTCTTTTTTTTTTTTTAAGATTTTTTTTTTAGTTGTAGATGGACACAATGTCTTTATTTTATTGCTTTGTATGTGGTGCTGAGGATCGAACCCAGGGCCTCACGCATGCGAGGCAAGCGCTCTACCGCTGAGCTACAATCCCAGCCCCAAGAAGATGCTCTTATTGGGCCCCTCACGAACATTTCCACATCAATTATTCCAGCTGTAAGATACGTACTATCAACCAGGCACAGTGGCGCACGCCTGTGATCCCAGCACTTTGGGAGGCTAAGAGAGGAGAATCGTGAGTTCAAAGCCAGCCTCAGCAACGGCGAGGCGCTAAGCAACTCAGTGAGACCCTGTCTCTACATAAAACACAAAATAGGGCTGGGGATGTGGCTCAGTGGTCGAGTGCCCCTGAGTGCAATCTCTAGTACCAAAAAAAAAAAAAAGATACGTATTATCATTACCCCTAGCATAAGCATGAAGAGACTGAGACTCTAGAGGTTAAATAGCCAGTTCAAAGCCACATGACTAGTGGTGCCCAACCTAAAGTCATTATAGCCACGCCACCCCTCCTTGTCCCAGTCAGGAAGTCAGGAGAAGCCAAGATGCAAGCGGGAGAACTGGTGGAGGGGCCCAAGGCCCAGAGACTAGTCTTTCCAACTTCAGGAAAGATCTTCACCCACCCAAGTCTGTTTCCAATCCACAAAACAAAGGCAGTGGAGGTTTTTAAAGCTTGTACCTATTCAATGAATATTTACTAAACACCTACTATGTTCCAGACCAAGAACAGTCAAAGGCCCTGTTATTGCTTAGATATGAAGTGTCCCCAAGAGCTTACAAGAAAGTTCAGAGGTGGCTTGGTTGTGAGAGCCTTAACCTAATCAGTGCAGGAATCCACCTGAATGGATTAACTGGGGTGGCTGGAAACTATAGGCAGGCAGGCAGGCATGCAGGCTGTGGAGGTGGAGGTGGAGGTGGGTCACTGCCCACATGCTTTGGGGTGTGTATTTTGTTCCTGGTGAGAGCTCTCTGCTTCCTTGTTGCCATGTCCTGAGCTGCTGTCCTCCTCATCCTTCTGTGGTGATGTTCCACCTCCCTTGGGACCCAGAGCAATGGAACCGGCCATCTACTGACTAAGACCTATGAAACACCGGGTGCCCAATAAGCTTTTCCTTCTCTAAAATCGTTCTGGTCGGATCTTTTGGTCACAGTGGTGAAAAAGCTGACTAAAACAGGTGCTGTCTCTCAAAGTCTAAAATCCCGTGGAGGAGGAAGACATGAGGTCAAGTGCGAGGCCCACCCCACAGGCCATCGACCTGGCAGCCAGGCAGGCTGGAGAGGCTGGGCTCCGGTTGCTCAAGCAGCGTCCCGGGGCCGAGCGGAGCCGGAGCCAGAGCCTGAGCCGGGGTGGAAGGCCCGAGATGCCGGCGCCCTGGGGCTCTGGGAGGGCAGGGAGGTCTGATCCAGGGCTGCTGGCGGTCCCCACGTCGCCAGGTCCTCGTCGCCGCGGACCAGCGCATCCCCACCGGATGCCAGTGGAGCGAGGCGAGACGGGTCGCCTCGAGCCGCTGGGCAGAGACGGCCCGGAGGGACTGCACTGGCCGGCCGCGACGGAGCCGGGATCCTCGCCTGCCGCACCGCGCGGGCAGGAGCCCCACTTCCTCCGCAGGCTTCCCGGGGAGCCTCGCGCGCACCACCCCGAGCAGACGCCGGCCCGGGGCGGCGGGCAGCTAGGCGGAGCCGGTAGGCGGCGCGCGCTCGGGGCGGGACAGAGCCGGGCCTGGAGGGCCGGGAAGGATGCGCGCGGGCTAGGCCGCGGGTCACAGAGGCGGCCTGCCTCGGCGGCGGGCTGCGGCGCGGACCGGGCCGAGCAAGGGCAGGGCCGGGGAGCGGGCCCGGAGGAGCCCCGGAGGAGCCCCGAAGAGCCCCGAAGAGCCCCGAGTCCACGGCGCCTAACGGCGCCCGGGCCGCGCCAACTGTCCAGGCCGGGGGGAGGGTGCGACCGACGCGGGCCGGCCCCGCCCGGCGCTCCGCCTCCGCGTCCCGCAGGCACCAGGCCTCCTGGCCCGGGCCGCGCGCAGCCCCTCACCGCGAGGCGCGGAGGCCTGGCCGGCTCTGCGGCCACCCGTGACTCCAGGCCGCGTCCAGCCTCCCCCGCGGCGCCAGCCTACTTGGTTCCGCCCGCCTCGGGCAGCGTTACCTAGGAGACGGGCCCGCCGCGGCCGCGCCGAGAGCCACCCGGCCCACGCTTTCAGGAAGTCCCCGCACCACGGACCGAGAGGTCCGGCGGCCGGTGCCCAGCGGAGCTGCAGGCCTCGCAGGTCCATGCACCGGCCGAGGGGCGCGCCGGGTCCCACTGCCACCCGCGAGGAGCCCGGGTCAGCAACGCGCGGAGCACTCAGGCCGAGAACCCGCCCTGCGTCACTTTTGTCGTCAAGATCGCGAAGCCAATCGGAGGCCAAGTTGAGGGCTCCGCTCCGCGGACACTAGCCAATCAGCGTGGGGATGGTCCCGTCCTGATTTGCATGGATGATGATCCTCCGCGAATGGGAATGTGACTGGCGTGAACGGCAACCAATGAGATTCTGACAGGGGCGTGGCTGCGGGCGTCCCACGAGGTGAAGATGCTGCGGGCGGAACCTGCCGGAGCGAGCGGGATTCGGGGGAGCTAAAGTCGCAGGGGCAGGGCGGGAAGGAAGATCCGGAGCGGGGCACGGGATCCGGAGCTGGAGCCCCCAGGTAAGTGCAAGGGGAGACCCCGGCTGGCCGCGCTTTTCAAGGACTTGCGCCGGGAGGGCGGCGGCGGGCACCGTGGTCCCTTTCCATCTTCTCTTTCCCGGCCCTGCGTCCCTACCCCCGCGCCGTTCTCACCTTCTTTCCAGCCTCCTCACCTCCTTCCCCATCATCTCCCTTCCCCCATTCCATCTTCTCTTTGCTTCCCTGTCATCCTCCTGACCTTTCAGCTGGCATCCCCGACCCCTACCCCAAACTTCATCCCTTTCCTGCATCCCGGTCTCTGCCCCTTCCCGTTCCGCAGCCTCACCTCCCCCTACGCTCCATCCTTCCCATCCCCTCTCTCGGCCTCTGCGCAGCCCGGTTGGAGCCCTCCTAGTCCTGATCCTCCCCATCTCTCTCCTTGTTGCTCTCTCTTCAAGGCTCACCCTTCGTCCTCACTGCCTGCCCCTGTGTCCCTCCTGTCCCTGACATCCTTTCACCTATTCTGCTCCCAGCCCATTCAGTCTCTTCCCACGGACGCTCTCTCCACCTTGCCCTGATCCGCAGGACCTTGACACTCCCTTTCTGCACCAGTTCCTCTGGCTATGTACACCCTGCACTCCCCCACCCCTAT
>PVHX01001671.1:0-196392 GCA_004024805.1 Geosciurus inauris
AGCAACTTCTGAGAAAAGGCATTTGTAGCTTTTGTTGCATACAATATTTCCAAAGATGGTTGTATGGCACACCTTGGAGGAGAGACAACATGGTTGTCTGAAGTGGAGACCAGTTATGTTTCCTGAGCAGAGCAATGAGTGCCTACCTCCAGGGAAAGGAATTGGGTGGGTTTGGTAAAGTTCTCTATTTAATTTTTTTGTTGTTCCTATAACAAACCAAAATTGTTTAAAACAATACTAATGTATTTTATTTCAGTTCTGGAGATGAGAAATCTTAAATGGGTCTCACTGAGCTAAATCAAATCAACATATCATTAGTCATTTCCCTTTGGAAGCTCTAGAAAAATAATTTGTTCCCTTATCTTTCCAGCCTTTCCACATTCTTTGGCTTGAGTACATTTCCCTGTTCCTTCTACAAAAAGAAGGCTATTTCTCATATTGTCTAACTCTGAGTTGGACTCTGTGCCCCTCTTCCACATTTAAAGACCCATGTTATTACTCTAAACCTATGTATATAATCCAAGAAATTATCCATATCATATGGTAAACTGATTAGCAACTTCAGTTCCATCTCTTTAATTCTTTCACATGTAAGATATGTACAGGTTAAGATATAAATACCCTAGTAATGTCATTGCATTGTCTATCAAACTCCTTAAAATATCCTGAAATTACCTCTAGCATGATTGAAACTAATGTATATAAATGTATCTGTCACATGATCCTTGCTGCATCACTTTGTGGAATTTAGGGCTCAGAGAATTGATGCAAATGATGTTAATTGGGCTGTTGCTATTGCTTTGAGTAATAAACCATTCTTTTATCTCTGATCCATAAGCCTTGTATCTTCTAGAATCCATGAAATTGTGGGAGCTACCTTGTCAACATTCAATTAGAGTAAACATTTAGGTATATCATAGTTCTTGTTAACATCTACCAAGAGCAAAACCAGAATTTCTTTCAGGTCAGCATCTGTATTATGATTGCCAAGAGCAATAGGGAATCCTCTATAGATAACAAGAATGCAATTTCCAGTTAGAAATACTTTAGAGAGTATGTAGAAAAGGAAGGGAAAGAAGAAAGATCCTGTGGTAGAAGACATATTTTTAAAAAATTATATCTCAATAGGCTATTGTTTTAGAGCACATTATTATAATGTTCCAACATTGGAATATTATTTAAGAAATCATTTTGGGGATTTTCATAGTCCCTGGAAGATTTCAAAAACAGAGGGCGTTAGGTGTCTTTTGAACATGATTTGTTCCACTTTCCAACAAAGAGCAAATCATTGTCAAAATCTGACTATGAGAAATATTTAACAAGTTGAATCACCAGATGAAATTTCATAGGACTCTGGTAACTACAGTTTCATTTTAAAATAAAAGATATCCATCATTCAATCATGAAAATCCCAACATGCAAGAAGGACAAATGGTTAGCTTCAAAATTTCCTTTTTGTTATTTTATGTAGGTCTATAATTGAATAAATACATTCCTTTAGTTATGCAGTCATTCATACCTGTTATGTGCCTTATACAAGTTATCTCCTCTTTGCTGCAGTCCACATTTTTCCAAGTTTATGACCCTGCCTTTTGTCTTAGGAGTCTATGTTGTCAAATTGTATTTCCTAGTTCTTCCAAACCTCAGCTCCACTACCTCTCTGCCACTTGAAATGAGAACTTATGACTGTTTTTCTGACTGAAAAAGTTTGTGTCCTATACCCTTACCACCATAGCTAAAACCAGTTAAGCAGGACTACCTTGACAATGGTTTTGATGATAGCTAAAGATTCATGTTATTTGAAGATAAATGTGAGTGAACATGGGTACTTATTTAAGGGTATTTGTTTGATGAAATTTTGTGTGTGTGTGTGTTTTAATTGAGATGTTAACATTACCAGAATGGCACAGATGTTTCTTCTGTTCTTGTTATACAAAACTTAACATTGTTTTCTATCAGTTAGAATTTTGTTCTTGAATCATCAGTGTTGGTAATGAAATATATTAAGCAGATTTAGTGTTAGCACCACAACGCCAAGACATTTTTTAAGGCCTTTAAGCAGCCAAAAATACGAGTATTAAAATTCATTAACTTAAACTCCAGGAGATGATACCAAATAGCCAAGATTCATGTAAAACTGACACTTTCTTTCTTTCTTTATTCAATTTTGAAAAACAAATTAAAATGTGCTATTAAATATTCTGCACACAAAATGTTGTTGATTTCCTTTTTATGTAAAGCCCTTGGCTAACATTCTCCACTTTTCAATGGAAGGACATGAATACGAATACACACGTGGCCTAATCCACAATTTGGTTTTTATCCCACTGCCAGTTTTTATTTTCTCCAGACTTTCAAAAACATAAATGAGAGATAGATCATCATTGTATTAGACATTAGATACTATAAATGATTGACTAAAACCCCCTGATTAGTAAAATTATTCAAATTATAAGTTAATGGTCTTATCATGGGTCTGAGGAATAATGTATCTTCTGTTCCTCTCTGATGTCACAAAATCTGTACTTATTTTACATAACACTAGCCCACTATCTTCTTATTTCCCCTATACTATATTAGCTTATATAGTCTCTGAGAGCAAAGCTTTGTTTTGTGGTTAATTTATGCTAGGTGGTCAATACGTATTGAATGAATTTATGAATTAAGGGATAGGACTGCTTTCATAAACATAGTATTTTTTAAAATAATTTACATTTTTACTAAGGATTTCCTATCAATTTTCATTATTTCATATTGTCAGACAAAAGGAAAAAATAATGAAAATGTTAATAAAGAGCAGACCAACATTTGTTGCATATAATTTAAAGGAATTTATACAATAAGTGTCTATATGCTCTAAGTCTCACCATACAGTTGTTGATGTTTATCAAAATTTCTCTGAAACCTTAGAAAAATGGCCACTTAAAATACATAGGATCTAATAATTTAAAACAATTTGGCCACTCAATCAAATATTTTTACACAACCCCATTACATTAAGTAGGCAGAGATTGAATTAAAACATGCTATATTTAAATACGTACATAAACTTACAAAGTTGATACTATATATAACAAAATTTATGTAAGGTAGAGGGTAAGGGAACATAAAATTACTTGGCTTGTGAAAATATTCTAGCTCTAAAAGAAAGTAGCACAGGTTATGAAAAAATGAAACAGATTAAGAACAAATCAAATAACTAAAATTAAACAATACATTGGATTATGCTACTATGGAATCAAATTTTATTTTTATCAAGGAATTTTTTAAGGTGTCACCACCAGTAATCAACAAATATTTACTAGAAATAATTCATATGCCAATATCTGGTGAATCTGTGCTCAGGAATGTGATGCTTCAAAAAATACACATGACAATCTCTTCCTGGTGGGCCTTCCAATCTTCCTATGGCAACCTCTACTTTGAGTTCTTATACATTTGTGAAGAAGCCCTAAGACTTTTGCAGGGTAATGAATTCTGCTTTGCTAGAAAATATGAAAGAAAAATAAAATTATCTATTTTATTTTAAAAGATATCTTTTATTACTAAAAATTTGAAATAACTGAAATGTTACAAAGACTACTTATAGTTGATATTGTACTGATGTAAAAGGTACAAAATGCTCAATAATGAGTTTCCCTTTACCTAGACTCAGTCTTTCACTATTGTTTCTCTATCTCCTTGTGTCTTTCTTCTTACTATCTTTTCCATTTCTCTCTCCCTTTATGATTTTTTTTGTAGTAAAAGATGCACTGGTAAAGAATTTTATGGTCTCATTATTGTGAAAATATCTTTATCTTGCCTTCAGTATTTAAGGTTAACTTTGCAGAATATTCTGGCTTGTTTTTTTTTTTTCATTTTTTGTACTTTCAATGTATCAGTCCATTGTGCTCCTGCTTCCATTGTTTCTGATGACAACTTAGTTATTATTCCTGTCCTCTTCGTGGAATGTACAGTATTTCTTTGAACATTCATTGGACTTCTTGGATCTATAAATTGTGTAGTTCACCAGCTTTGGAAAATGTTTATCCTCATTAATTCAAATATTTTTTGTCATTTGCTTCTCTTTCTCCTTTCCAACAAACTTTAATTTTAAAAGCAATTTTAGACTCACAGCAGTATTGAGCTGAAGGCATACATTTTTCTCAAGTACCTCTAGTCTCTACTCATGTATAACTCCATTAGCAATATCACTCTCAAGACTAGTACATTTTTGAAAATGGATTAATCTACGTTGACACTTGTTATCACCCAAAGTTTACAGTTGACACTGAGTTTCACTTGTGTACATTTTATGGGCCAAATATATATTGGAATATGTCCATCATAACATAATGCAGAGCATTTTCCCCTGTCCTAAAAATCCCCTATAGTCACTTACTCTTCCCTTCCTGTCTCCAATTCTGGTAACCACTACTCTTTTTACTGTTTCCATAGTACTGCCTTTTCCAGAATATTTTATACAGGTAATTTTAAAGTTTGTAGCTTTTCACATTAGCTTTTTTTCACCTAGTAATACGTGGTTAAGTTCTTCCACATCTTTTTATAAATTGATAGGTCTTTTCTTTTTTCTTCTTTGTTACCAGATATTATCTGGTGGGACCACAGTTTGTTTATTTATTCTGTTGGCTGTATCTATCAGGTACTTTCTTTGAAAAGACAGATTCACTGAATTCATTATTGAGAATATGTCCTCATACCCAAATGTGAACAATTGTACTTCTCTGTTAGTCATGATTTCAAATAAAATTATTATTTTGTGAAAAATGTGGGTAAGTTGTTTCATTTCAATCATATATAAGTGGCTTCCCTCTTTCCTTCTTCTTTTTTTTTTGTGTGTGTGTGTATGGTAGTGAGGATTGAACCCAGGTGCAAGGTACCACTGAACTATATCCACTGACCTTTTGTTTTTTACTTTAAGGCAGGCTTTCATTAATTTGTTCATGCTCTCCTCCAACTTGTGATTCTCCTCGGCCAGTCTCCTGAGTAGCTGGTATTACAGGCATGCACTACCACACCCAACTAAGTGCTTTCTCTTGAGACAACCAATTGATTTTCTTTTGGAGAAGATTTTTGTGAATCCTTGTTATTTTATTATGTGGATTATGCAAAAGCTTACAAAAGTATTGAGGATAATGCAATTACTCTCTTTTACTATATTATATCCTTGAGATATTCTAAAATGAATCTTATTTTATTTATTTATTTTTTATTTATTTAATAATTTGGTGCTGGAGATTAAAACCAGGGCCTTGTGCATGCCAGGCAAGTACTCTACCACTGAGCTATATCCTCAACCTTATTAATGTTATTTCATACTGCAGTTTCCTAGCAGTGAAGAATAAAAAGACAACCACCATCATTTGTTAATGATGGTACACCACCAGAATATTTTTTACTATGCTTTGGCAACATCACTGAAAATGTTAACACACTGACAAAAATACATACACATTGTAATAATAATATTATTTTATTGTTAAATATAATTTTAATTGAAAAATACCATTTTTAAGTTGAAATTTCCTTATAGATTCATTTTATTTTGAAATATTTTCAAGAGTTGTATGATTTTGACCTCACTGATGCCCTGGAAACGTCTTGGAGATCTCTAGGAGTTCATAGATGGTTACTTTGAGAATATGGTTAATGCACAAAGTCAGTCCTAGTCCTGAAGTCTGCCTCATCTGGAGTACCAACTAAGCACAGAAATATCCTACAGTTACAAGATATCTCAGTGTTCTTACTTATAACTGTACCAGCATCTAGCAACCTCCAGAAACTTCATTCAGTTAACTGCTTCCTGGGAGCCACATCTCATCCTGAACTTATGCATCCTTTGTATTTTGGCCCAAAATGTAAGACTACCCATGTCTCTTTTGGGTCTCATTCCTTGGCTGATATAAATAAAAGAGAAAAATAAAAGGTTTTTTTTTTTTTTTTTTGGTACTGGAGATTGAACTCAGGGGCACTCGACAACTGAGCCACATCCCCAGCCCTATTTTGTGTTTTATGTAGAGACAGGGTCTCACTGAGTTGCTTAGCGCCTCGCCGTTGCTGAGGCTGGCTTTGAACTCATGATTCTCCTGTCTCAGCCTCCCTAAGTGCTGGTATTACAGGCTTGCACCACCGCACCTGGCTAATAAAAGGTTTTTAACAGGTGTTTCGGGATCACTTGTCACTTTGTTATCATGTTCTTTCCTGTGTTTAAAGTGTCCCTATTTCTTTTATATACTTTTTTTGCAATTACTACAAAATGTGGAGTCATATTCTTCATTTCACAAGAAAATAACTTTTGTTTAGCAGTTAATGGTGAAATATATTTTAAAGTATTGAATAAAAGTCTATTTTTATTCCTGATTTTCTGTGAATACTTCTGATTTGTACCAAATTAAGTATTATATCCAAATCTGAAAAAAAAAAGATACAATATAAAACTAACTATGCAAGAATTTAACTTCTATATTTCAACGATTATTCAAATAATGCAGTCAGGTAATGTATTTTTTATACATGTATTTTCCTGAAACACTACACATCAGTTTACAATTAACATAAATTATATGCTATTAATATGGGCAAAAACAGAATTAATCTTGAATTACTACTGGCACTTTACTACTAAAAAGTAAATAAGAAAATATCAAGGACCAATATCTTTTAAATAAAGGAATATAACCAAGATACTGGAACAGATTTCATTTGCTTTTCAAGAAAACAAATAATTCCAACTGGCTCTTGAGATAGCACAGGAGAGAATTATGCCTGAATAGATATAAAATAACTGTGCTAATCCAAGGCCCATAATACCGTCATGAAGGAAGCAGAGCTGCTCATTAGCCCATTGCGAACTCTTCGTATAATTTTAACTTCTGTGGTACGTCACTTCCTGTTGAAGCAAACTTTGATAATACAAGCTGGATTTTTTTTTTCAGACTAGCAGATTGATAGCACAAATTATTCAGTGAAAGTGAAGCCTCCAGTAGCTTGCAAGTGCTTGCTGCATAAGAATGATTAAGTGCTTCTGTACAAAACCACAAATCACAATAATGAATCACATGAACATCTCCAATAAGAAATCTGAATGCAGCAGCTGGCCTTCATCACAGAGTGATGTTACAATATAAAATGATGACATTCGAAATAGCCTGTGTTGGCAGCTTGTGCATGCTCAGTCCCATCTCAGTGCCTTGTTTTGACATGCACATCAGAAAGAAAACTGACAAATCAAAAGACATCACTCACTTTTTAAAATAAAAAGTAAAAATAAAAACAGTGATTTTCACATGGATAAGTCTTAAGATGATAAAAGTACTAAAATGAAAAGTTCTATCATCCTATGTCAATATTGTTTTATCAGTTTATTTCATGTTAAATTTTACCCAGTTATATTTTGAATTGTTTTGAGGGTGTTCATTTTGAGGTAAGTACATATGGACTTATTTTAAATTTTTGATCAACAATGGAACCAATTAAACTAGTTTTAGCAACATATGGACCTACAAAATATTTCAAATAGTGTAGAATACTTTTAAGAAAATATAAATAATCAGGTGTATGATAAATTATACTAAGTATAATTAATTTAGTAGTTTGATGAAACTGAAAATGTATTATTTTGTTAAACTATGAGCAATAATTCAGGTATCTCTAAAAATCCATATCATTATTTTCATGTTCAATACCCATAACTATTAATAATTACATACAAAATATACTTAACATTATCACAGCAGAGTTGTTAATTAGTGTGGGGGCGTAGGGGGGCACCATTTAGCTAAGCAGAAAGTAATGATTTGCTTCATTATAGGTTGTTGTCACTGGAACAAGATGTGGTTTCTCAATGAAATTCTTAAAATATTATTAAATGGGGGGAAGCAGGATGGCCTATTAAAACTATCTCTTACCTACTGGAATAACCCATTTCGAACCCTACATTAGCTCCACCTGGAGGTATATCAATCTAGTCTGTGTGAACAAAACTCTAGTTGTTAGTACTTCCCATGAGGTTCCTACATGATACTGGTGGTAACGGAAACAGAGCTGCTACAACCAGCTTTGGTTCCAGGCTACCCAGCTGGCAGCTTGGTGAGTATCACTAAGTGTATGGGTTTTACAGCATCTAGCCCTTATTATTCCTAAGGTGCAAATAACCTAATAAGAAACAGAAAGAAGGGCAGTCTTGCACAGGTAATGAACATCTATCTATGTTGACAGGTTTGATGATGTCAGCAGAGAAAATACCTTCATTTTTATTAAGATATTGTTTCATTTTTCTCTATTCATGTTTCTTTTTCATTTTCTACTTTCTTTATTTTTTAAAATTTTTATCATTATTTTCACCCATTTGTAATTTCACTTGGTTTTGTTTTTGAACGGTTAAGGATTTTGGTTTGTTTTGATTTGATTTATTATTTTTGTTTTGTTTTTGCTTCTCTTGTTATTCTTGCCTTTCTTCTGCCTATCATACCCAAATTATCATGTCCTTCCTCTCTTTATTAAGACTCATTTAGTTATTTTTCCACTTCTTTATAGCTGTCATTTGCTACTTCTCTTCTGCTTTCCCTCTGTTAATTTTTGAATGTTTTACATTTTCATTTTCATTTCTATCTCACTTTCTTCTCTTAATGAACTTAAATTTTACTATTTTTAGAACTGTTTAGTTTATATAATTTTTGCCTATACCATTCATGTTATTGTAGTTATTAGTACTGTTCATAATGTAGTTTACACCTGCATTTTACTTTAATGATAGATCTGGTTCAGGGCTATTTACTTTTGTTGCTGTCATTCATTGCTGACCTACCATTTATGTTTTGTGGTAACTAGTGTTTAGATGTCATAGTAGGCACTGGGCATTTATTTTATTGCATATGTTTTTTGCTGTTGATTTTCCCCTTTTCTCAGAGGGGAAGCAAGTGGGACATTATGGGTTTACATAGGATAGAGACCATAATGCAAAGCTTCTCCCACAACCCATTCAAGAGACAGTGCCCCTTGCTCCAAACGCAAACTAACACCAAACTTTAACAATATTTTAAAACATAGAGTAGGGGAGACAGAATCCCCAAACTGATGACTAGACCCCAAGAAGAAATACCTGGGGATCCTCAGGTTCTATTCTAGTACATCTGCTCCAGCAAAACCACAGAAAGCTTCCAAGACAATGGCTGAAAGGAATTAACAGTGTTGCAGAAATTCTCCAAGAGTGACGTAAATCAGCAGTTTTAAAACAGCAAACTGAGAGGGGCTGGCAGTTGAAATTCATATCTGCATTATGCTGAGCCTAACACAGGTCTTATTACAAAAGAAATAACTACACATACAAGGACACCCTCATAACATAGGAAGAAGAATCCATTTCAAAAGAAAAGTCCAAGTCTTCTGAAAATATTAGGAAGCAGACAATAATTCCCCTAAAATTTATAATCCCTTAACCAAGAAACCCACAAATATTGAAGGAAAGTAAACTCTATAGAAAGACTACAAAAATTGATTATTAAAATAATCATAGAACTAAAAGAAGATCTAAGGGTTGAATTAAGGAACAAATAAAGGGGGTGAAAGGCTGTTTTGATGAAGTGACAGAAATTCTGAAAAGAAACTAATTACAACTTCTGGAAATGAAAGACAAAATAAATTAAAGTTCAGTTAAAAGTATCATCAACTGATTAAGTTATGTAGAAAACAGAATTTTAGTCTCTAAGACAGGACATATGAACTTGAACTCTCAACATATGCAAAAGAAAAAAGAGAAACCATGAATGGAATATTCAAGATCTTTGAGACAATATTGAAAGAGGAAACAAGGTAAATAGGATTGAAGTCTTCAAAACATATAGACACATGCTAAAGAAAATAAGAATCTTTTCAATAAAATAATAGAAAAATTTCTAAACCTAAAAATGAGATGAATGGACACACAGAGTAATCATATAGAACACCAAACAGAGAGCAAAAAAACAACCTTCTCAAGACTCATCAGAATCAATATGCCTAATATAAACATAATATAAGTAAATATAAAAAATAAGGATATAAAATTAAAAGATGCAAGAGAAAAATTTCTCAGTAACATTTAGAACTACACAAATAAGGCTAATTTCAGACTTCTCAATTCAGAATCTAAAATCCAAGAGGACTTAGAAAGAAATAATCAATGCTTTGAAAGAAAAGTTTCCAATTAAGTTTGCTATATCCATCAAAGCTATCATTCATAATCAAAGAATAAATAAATATGTCCAAAATAAGAATATATTAAAAGCATTCATAACCACTAATCCAGCACTATAGAAAATACTGAAAGAAATGCAGCACAGAGCATTCAGAGCAAACTCCAGTGCTACTAAATGAATGAAGATCACTAATAGAGTAGTTACACCAAAATTAGACTTAGTTAAGTATATAAACACAAACCAAAATGGTCCTAAGTAATAAATGTCTCTCCATAATTTCTCTGAATGTAAATGGTCTCAACTCTCCAATTAAACAATATAGAAAATATGTTAGGTAAAAAAGAAAATCTTGGCAAATAAAATTAAAACAGATATAATACATTATATCTTATCAGATTATAATGGAATAAAATTTAAAAATCAACAGCAAGAAAAAATATAGAAACCACAGAAGCTCATATAGATTGAACAATGATGAATGAGTCATAGAGGATAGGTGAGGAAAATTTTTTAAATCCTAGAAAACAGAATAGTGATATGATGTATCAAAATCTCTGGGACACTATGAAGACAGTTCTAAGAGGAAAGTTTATGGCACCAAGGGCCTACATAGAAAAGAAAGTTACAAAGAAATAACCTAATGCTATATCTCAAGGTCCTACAAAAACAGCAATAAACTAATCTGAAACTAGTAGAAGGCAGGAAATATTTAAGATCAGAACTGAAAGGAAATAGAGAATTAAAGAAAACAATACACAGGGCCAATACAATGAAGTTGGTTCTTTGAAATTATAAACAAGATTGATAACCCTAACTAATGAAAGAGAAATGAACCAAATCATAAAATTAGAGATGGAAAAGGAAATATCACAGATATGTCTGAAATCCAGAGAATAATTACAAACTATTCTGAAAACTTATATCCCCCCAAATTTTTTAAATCTTAAAGACATTGAAAAATTCATAGACACATATGCCCCACCAAAATTGAACCTAGAGGGTACAGAAAACATAAATAGACCAATATCAGGCAGTGAGATTAAAGCACTAATAAAAGTCTTCAAACAAATAAATGCCCAGGACCAGATGGATTCTCAGCCTAGATCTATTAGAACTTTAAGGAAGAATTAATGCCAATCCTTCAAACTAATCTATGAAATAGAAAAGGAAGGAGAATTCCAAAATTCATTCTGTGAAACCAGTATCACCCTGATGCCAAAATCAGATAAAGATACATAAAGTGAACAAAACTATAGATCAATATCCCTGATAAATACAGATGTAAACATTCTAAATAAAATATTAGCGATCTGCATTAAAAGCACATTAAGAAAATCATGCAACATGATCAAGTTGGAGTCATTCCAAGGAGGCAAGAAGTGTTCAACATAAATAAACCAAAAATGTAATTTATCACATAAATAGAATTAATGACAAAAATAGCATGATCATGTTAATAGATATGAGGAAGGCTTATACAATATCTACCACCTACTAAGGTTAAAAATAAAGAACAAATGAAGAATAGAAAGGATTTACCACAACCTCATAAAGCAATAAGCAACAAATGCAAGCCATCATTATAGTAAATGGAGAAAAATTGAAAACACTTTTATTTAAAATAAGGACCAAGACAAAAGTAACCACTCTCACCACTCCTATTCAACATAGTTCTTGAAACTCCAAAGCAATCAGTTAAGAGAAGGATATTAAAGAGATACAAATAGGAAAAGAAGAATTAAAACTATATGTTTGACATGATTCTATACTTAGAAAATCCAAAAAATTCCAACATATGACTTCTAGAGCTGGTAAATTAAACAAAACAGTAGAATACAAGATCAACATACAAAAAACATGAATAGATTTTCTATGTTCCAATAATGAATCTGCTGAGAAAGAAATCAGGAAAACAATTCCATTCACAATAGCTACAAAAATAAAATAAAATACTTGAGAATAAATATAACTAAAGTGGTAAAATATCTATCCAATAAAAATAATGGAACACTGAAGAAAAAAGTTGAATCAGGCCTTGGAAGACAAAAAAGACTTTCCATGTTCTTGCATAGGCAGAATTAATACTTACAAAATGCCCATGTTGTCAAAAATAATCTACAAATTCAATAGAATTTTCATAAAAATACTGATTCTTCACAAAACTAAGAATAACAGTCCTAAAATTCATATGCAGGAGAAAAAATAGCCATGATACCCAAAGCAACAAAGCAATGGACTCAACAGACCATAGACCAAATCTCCGCAATCATAAGCCAAAATAAACTATTTTTAAAAAAATGACTCATGCTGGAGGTGAAGATTTCACAATACTTAGCCACAAATTTTTGGAGAAAAGATAGGCTTTTTCTACAAAGAGTGCTGAGGAAACTGAATATCTCTACATTAAAAATAAAACTAGATACCTATCTCTCACTCTGCACAAAAAATCTACTCAAAGTATATCAAAGACTAACAATTAACAAAACACAGTGACTCTCTAGAGGAAAGCATAGAGCCAACACTCCAATATATTGGCACAGTCACCGACTTCCTTAATAGAACCCATAAAGCTCAAGAAATTAAATAAAAAATCAATAAGTGGGATGGTATCTAATTAAAAAGCTCTGCACAGCAAAGAAAACAAGAGAATGAAGAGAATACCTACAGAATGGGAGGAATATCTTTGCCAGCTACTTTTCTGATAGGGAATTATTATTCAGACTATATAAAAACTAAAATCTTAACATTAAAAACTTAATAACTCATAAATGGGCAAATGAATTAAACAGACATTTGTCAAAAGAAGATACACAAATGGCAAGTTCAACATTCTTAGTGATCTGACAAAGGCAAATCAAAACTATAGTGAGGCTTTATTTCACTCCAGCTAGAATAGCAATCATCAAGAATACAAAGAATAATCATTGAGTTTAGGATATGGGGGAAAAGGTACACTTAAACATTTTTGTGGAAAACAAATTGGTACATTCACCTTGGAAAGCAGTATGAGGATTCCTCAAAAATCTAGGAATGAAAACATTATATGATCCAGCTATCTCATTTCTTGGTATTTATCCAAGAGATCTAAAATCAGCAATCTACAGTGATATATTCATACAGTGCTTATAACAACACAATTTATAATAGCCAAGTTATAGAACAAGGCTAGTTCCTATCAACAAAGAAAATGTAGCATATACACACAATGGAAACTTTTTATCCATAAATAAGAATGAAATTAGGGTGCTTGCTAGTAAATGAATAGAATTGGAATTCATTATGCTAAGTGAAAGCAGACAGATGCAGAAATTCAAGGACCATGTTTTCTTTCATATGTGAAAACTAAAGAGAGAAAGAAATTGTAAAAGGAGGCTGTCAATATTTTAAAAATAGAAGGAAGACCAAGAGGAGAGGAAGGGCAACAAGAGGGAGGGAAGAGAGGAGGATAGGAGGAAGTACTACATGAAATCTACAAAATTTTTCTATGTTTATGTATGAATATAAAGTGAATCATATATATGTAATTAAAATAATAATACACTAATTAAAATAATATGACTAATAGTAATCAAAGGGAGATTAGTAGAGCAAGTACATTAAGAGAGGGAAGGGGGAAGGAAAAGGAAAGAAAGGTACTAGGAAACAAATTTGATCAAATTACTTATTTGCATTCACAAATATGGCATAATGAATTCCACTATTTTGTATAATTATGAGTCATCAATAAAAATAAGTAAAATTATTAAATAACTTAATAAAAATAAACGTTAAAGATCTCCCATTCTGTAGGCTCTTCAGGTTGTTGTTTCCTTTTCTCTGCAGAAGCTTTATAATTTGACATCACCTCACTTATTGATTTTTGGTTTTATTTCTTTTATTTCAGGAGTCTTGTTAAGGAAGTTGGTTCTTGTACTGACATGTTAGAGTATTGGGCCTACACTTTCTTCTAGCTGTTGTAGAGTGTCTGTTCTTATTCCTAGGTATTTGATCCACTTTGAGTTGACTTTCATGCAAGGTGAGAAATAGATGTCAAGTTTTATTCAAGATCATGTAACATAGATGTCCAGTTTTCCCAGCACTACTTGTTAAAAATACTCTCTTATTTCAAACATGTTTTTGGCATCTTTGTCTAGTAAGAGATAATTGTGTTTATGTGGGTTTACCTCTGTGTCTTCTAATCCATTGGTCTTCACATCTGTTTTAGTACTGGTAACATCTTTTGTTACTATAGCTCTATAGCATATTTTGAGGTCTGGTATTTTGTTGCCTCTAAAATATTCTTTTTGCTCTGGATTGTTCTGGCTACTCTAGATCTCTTATTTTTTGAAAGAATTTTAGAATTGATTTTTCTAATTCTGAGAATGGCATTGGTAATTTGAAGGGAATTGCAATAAATCTATATAATGCTTTTGGTAGTATGGCCATTTTAATAATATTGATTCTTGCCTATCCAAGAATATTAGAGGTCTTTCCATATTCTAAAGTCTTCTTCAATTTCTTTCTTCACTGTATTTTAACACTTCACTTTCTTTACTGTAAATGTTCTTGATGTCTTTTGCTAGAATAATGCCCAAGCATTCTTTTTTTTTCTGAGTGATTATTGTGAATGGAATATTTTTCAGCAAGTTCCATATAGAACAGAAAAGTGATTGATTTATATGTGTGTCTATTGTGTTCTGCTACTTTACTAAACCTGTTTATCAGCTCCAGAAGTCTTCTGGTAGAGTTTATTGATTCTTCTAAAGTAGAATTATGTCATCAAAAAGCAGAGATAATTTGAAGTCTTCCTTTTCTATTTGTATCCCTTTAATTTATTTCTCTTGCCTGATTGCTCTGGCTAGAGTTTTGAAGACTATGTTGTATAGGAGTGGTGAAAATGAGGATCCTTGTCTCATTTCTGTTTCCAGAGAAAATGCTTTCAGTTTTTCTCCATTCAGTATGTTGGCCTTGAATTTTTCATATACAACCTTTACAATGTTGGTTAAGTTCCTTCTGTCTCCAGTTTTACTGTTTAAACATGAATGGATGTTGTACTTTTTCAAATGCCTTTTCTGCACCTAGTGGGATAATCATATGATTATTGTTCTTATGTCTGTCTACTTATGTGGTGAATTACGTTTATTGATTTGTGTATGTTAAACCAACCTTACATCCCTGGAATAAAACTCACTTGATTGTGGTGCGTTATCTTGTTGTTGTTGTTGTTCTTTTTAGATACACATGACAATAAAGTGTATTTTGACATATTATACATACATGGAGTATAATTTTCCATTCTTGTGTTTGAACATGGTGGAGTTTCACTGGGCATGTATTCATGTATGAACATAGAAATTTATGTCTGACTCATTCTACTATCTTTCCTATTTCCACCCCTCACCCTTCACTCCCCTTTGTCTAATCTAATAAACATCTAGTCTTCCCCCCCTTCTTATTGTTTGTTAACATCCACATATCAGAGTGAACATTTGGCGTTTGTTTTTTTGGATTTGGCTTATTGTACTTAGCATGATAGTCTCCAGTTCCATCCATTTACCAGCAGATGCCACAATTTCATTCTTCTTTATTACTGAGTAATATTTAATTGTGTATATATGCAACATTTTCTTTATTTATTCATCTGTTAAAGGGTACCTAGGTTGAACAAGACAAGGATGCCCTCTTTCACCACTTCTATTCAATATAGACCTTGAAACTCCAGCCAGAGCAATTAGGAAAAAAAAAGAGATTAAAGTGATACAAATTAGAAAAAAAGAAACTCAAACCATCCCTATTTGCAGATGAAATGATTCTATATTTAAAAGATCCAAACACTCCACCAGAAAACTTCTAGAAATCATAAATTTATTCAACAAACTAGCAGAATATAAAATTAACACCCCAAAATCAACCACATTCCTATGCATCAGTGATGAATCAACTTAGAAGGAAATTAGGAAAAGTATCCCATTCACAATAACCTTAAAAATATATGTATTTGGGAATCAATCTAATAAGAAGTGAAATATCTCAACAATGAAAACTAAAGGATACTTAAGAAATTTAAGAAGAGCTTAGAAAATGGAGAGATTTCCCATGTTCCGGTATAGGCAGAATTAATATTGTCAAAATGGTCATACTACCAAAAGTGCTGCACAGATTTAATGCAATTCTTATTAAAATTCTTTTTTGTGTTTTTATAATTGATTTGCCAATATTTGGTTAATAATTTTTGTGTCTATGTTCATCAAGGACATCAGCCTAAAGTTTTCTTTCCTTGGTAAGTCTTTTTATGGTTTTGGTATCAGAGATGTCACCTGTTCCTCAGGGCATTAATATCTAGAATATATAAAGAACCCCAAACTATTTGCACCCAATAGAAAAACAACTTAATAAATGTGCAAGAAGACTAAACAACCACTTCTCAAAAGAAAAATTACAGTTGGCCAACAAATACATAAAAAATAATTCAGTATTTCTAGCAATCAGAGCATTACAAATCAAAACTACATTAAGATTTCATCTCTTTCCAGCTACAGTGGCAATTATCAAGAATACAAATAGTAAGAGTTGGCAAGGATGTGAGGAAAAGCCACACTCATGATATTGTTGGTAGGATTACAAATGAGTGCAATCACTCTGGAAAGCATATGAAGATTTTTCAAAAAACTAGAAATGGAGCCACTATGTGATCCAGCTATCCTACTCCATGGTTTATATCCAAAAGTTATAAAATCAGCATACTACAGTGTTATAGTCACAACAATGTTTATAGCAGCACAATTCACAATAGTCAAGCTAAGGAACCAACCAAGATGCCCTTCAATGGATGAATGGATAAAGAAAATGTGGTATATATACATAATGCAGTATTCCTCACCCATAAGGAGAATGAAATTAGGGCATGTGCTAGTAAATGGATGTTACTGGAAATTATCACGCTAAGTAAAATAAGCCAGACTCAGAAAGTCAAAACTTTGAATGTGTTCTTTGATGTGGAAGCTAGTCCAAAATAAGGAAGATGGAGAGAGAGGGAGAGTAAAGGAAAAAGGAGAATTACATAAAAATAGAAAAAAATTTGGGTGATGTTTTAGTCAGCTTTTTTGCTCCTATGACTAAAGGACCTGACCAGAACAACTATAGAAGAGAAAAGTTTACTTGAGGGCTTTCAGAGGTCTTAGTCCATACAAGGCTGGCTCCATTTCTCAGGGCTCAAGATGAGGCTGAACATCGTGGCAGAGTGTGAAGTAGCTCACGTCAAGGAGATCAAAAAGCAGAGAGAGAGATTTCGCTATCCAGATACAAAGTATATAACCCATAGCCATGTCCCCAATGACTCACTTCCTCCACCCATACCCCACCTGCCTCCAGTCACCACCCAGTTAACCCCCAACAGGGATTAATTCACTGTTTAGTTTAAGACTCTCACAATCCAATAATTTCTCTTCTGAAACTTCTTGCATGTCTCACATGTGAGCTTTTTGGAGATACCTCACATTCAGACCATAACAGGTTGACTAGAAGAAGAGGAGTACTGGAGAAGGAGAACAGTTGGGATAAGGGAAGAACAGAGAAATGAATCTGATTTGACTACTTTCCTATGTATATACATGAATATACCACAGTGAATCTCACCATCATGTACATTCACAAATTACTAATTACCAATTTTAAAAAGTCAATAAAACATTTTAAAAATTAAAAAATAAAATTAAGTAGCAGAAAGATCAGGGAATTAGAGGCAAGGGAACAAGGAGAGGGAGGAGGAGAGGGAAAGAGGGAAATACTAGGGACTGAATTACATCAAATTATATTCCATGCTTTTTTAATTATACCAAAATGAATTCTAATGTTATGTGTAACTAAAAATAAATAATAAAAATATGCCATAAAGGAAAATAGTATTAGCATGCAATATTAAGAAAATACTTATTCACTATTTCTACGCAAAATTTTACACAAAATAAATTTGCCATAAATAAACTATTTTGATATAATGTGAATGGTTTGCTCACCAATTGATTTAATTATCAAAAGATGATCTCAAGTCGAAAAGAAAAGATAACTTCAATGGAAATTCTAATCATTTTCAAATTTTGATGATAAACAACTTTTTCCAAGGGAAATTATGGTGTGAGCCTTTGGAATACACAAAGTATACAGTTTTTAAAGGTCTAAATTTGAAAAAAAAATGACTATAGTTATTAAATGTATCTTTTGAACAAATGTGGCCTATTTATATATGCAAATTTAACCATTTCTTAAAATATGAAATTATTGCCTAAAAAGCATATATGATATATGGGTTAAAGATTAAACTGAAAAGTGATATCAAGGCAAAGTCAACCAACTTATCTTTTTAAATAAAAGTCTGAAATTACATTTTGAAAAATCCTATCAAGCCTAGCAATTGTTTTAAAAAGTTTAAAATAGGTGATCTTATTATGAATAAATACAATAATTTTTACATGGGTCATACTTGGGAATAAAAATCTTCACGATGTACCTTTATGCTAAATGCCAGATTCTTGTAAAACTGTATAAATTTCTCAGTCTTAATATACCCGAGAGGAAGCTTCTTTTCAGCCTTCACATATAAGACCTTCCCCTCCCGGAAAGGAATCAATCAACTAAACAACCAACCAACAAAAACCTTGTTCCTATTATTTTCTTCCTATTCACTTAATGAAAATGTGAAGACATCATTGACTCTTTTTGTTCAACATTTTATTAAAAGTTGCTGGCTTTAAAATGGTACTATTTCCAAAGCTCAGTCCCTTTGTGACCACCTGAGCTGTTATCATCCTAGCCTAAGCCATCTTCATCTCCCACCTGGATCACTGAGGCTATTCTCTGTGCTCCAGCCTTTGCTGATTCCATTCCAGTCTCAGCAGAGCTCAAGAGATTCTGGAGAGACTAAATCTAATTATGTACTTAGCTACTGTCAAAATACTCACTCTTGCCTTCAACTTTAGAACATAATATTCAGATCTGAATTGAGACACTCACGTGACAACCTACCACCACCTGTAGGTCCTTACTTCCTCAAGGGAGCCATCCCTGGCTACTCTAACCAAGCTGGCAACATCTCCCCCTTTCACCCTACCAACAACTTTATCCTTATGCTTTATTTTTCTCCAAAATTAGGTTTCTGCACTTTTAGTGCTTAGAAAAGCATATGATGCAAAGTGCTCATTAGGTATTGATGGGAGAAGCATGGTGGATTGGTAATTTTATTTCCAGTTTTGAGAGCTCAATATAACCATCAAATGCTTACTTTTTTCATCACTTCTTTTTGTTTTGCCATACTTGTCATTTTTGGAAAAACTTACATTTAAAAATTATTATAGATATTATACATATATTATCTAATTATATTCATTTCATAATATTTAATTCTTACAAGTTTCATGTTAAACTAACATTGAAAATTAGGCCTTTTTTTTGGTACTGGAGATTGAACTCAGGGGCACTCGACCACTGAGCCACATCCCCAGCCCTATTTTGTGTATTATATAGAGATAGGGTCTCACTGAGTTGCTTAGCATTTCGCATTTGCTGAGGCTGGCTTTGAACTCACGAGTCTCCTATCTCAGCCTCCCAAAGTGCTGGGATTACAGGCTTGCACCACCGTGCCCAGCTTAAAAATTAGACTATTTTTATATAAGAAACTGAGATTTAAAGAAGAAGAAACATGCCCAGATTTAAAAAGCTAATTATAAGCAGAGCAAAAATTTGAACTGAAGTATTTCAAAATTAATTATATTTTCACAACAGAACAAGGTATCCAAAGATTCTTCTATATATCTTTAATGCAATTAAATGTGTATTACTTTTGTTATTTTTAGATATTTTACTCAAAATATTATTCTATTATACTTTTTAAATTGTTAGGTGTTTAATCTATACAACTTTATAATTAGTAAAGGTGTGCAAGTTATGAGTTCACCCTTTTATTTTGAAGGTCTTCTTTTATTTGTATTTTATTAAATTAATTTGTAATTATTTATACTTAATTGGTTATAAAAACTTATATACAATAATGAAGACCAAAATTTAATGAAGTATTGTCAATCTCCCAAATATTTAAAATATTTATTATAATAGTTACTAAGTAGTAAAGAGAGAACTATCTAAGTTTATATCAGAGCATCTTTGATAATACTGTAGTTTTAATATGCCAATCTTTAAAATGATTACCATGTTATATCTCAGAGATGTTTTTGTCTAATGTTTTCAGAGTTATGCAGAAGGAATATGGATTGGTATTGAATACCCACATTTCCAAATTCAAAATAGAAGTTTTCAAGGATTTTTGGAGGATTTTGGCATCAAATAAATCTGAATGAACACTTCAGCATAAGTCATTTAAATCTAATGCTTCTTAAGTGATTGTTTCATTGATAGTGAAGCCAGAATCTGAGAGCCACTGACTTTTCCTCTGGAAATCCTCCATTAGTTGGGAAGGCTGCCAAAGCTGTCCTCTTTTGAGAAGAAGGATGTCAAACAGAATTGAATCAATGTAACATTACATCAATTTCTCTCTCTTGGCAAAACTGTAAATGCATATACACAAAGATTTTAGATTCCTATTAGTAGCACAAGCGTTTGAGTCTAGCCATGATTCAAAGCTATTGCTACAGATCTGTTTAAAAGTCTCCACTGACTCTTTTGAAACAAAGGGTGAATCTTCTGGTAAAGAAGAAGCAGAGATTGATCCAAGGTTTCAGATTTAGTACACCATGAAGTATATCATAAGAAGGATTTAACTAAAGCTGGGCCAAGAACCATATTAGAAATATCAGGAATTATCATATATCACATATGAAGATAGCTGAGCTCTTACATTTAAAAAACCTTACTTCTTCTCCCGCTGCTTTTTAAAATTTTACTTTTTAGGTTAGCTGATAGGATTCCTGAGATTTATTTCTCAGCTCAGAACCCTTTAGTCCCACCTAAGACCAAGACAGGAAAAGGGGAAGCCAAGGAGCAGTCTAAGTGGTGAAAAAGGTCTTTCAAGTAGAACAGGGGGAGTGCCAAAAGAACCAGGACAATATCAGTTATGGAAATGGCATAAGACGTCAGCTGTTAGAACAAAAGTTTAAGTTCAGAGCTGGACGAACAATGAACATATGTATTTAGTGTTTTTTTTTTCCAAAATATAGACAAAAAGGAAGGAGACTAATATTGGTTGCATATGCATCATGTGCTTGTCTAAAAAAGATGCACTGTGTTCAAAATATCACCTGTAACAGCAGATTAAAACAGCAATAAAGAATACGATGTAGCTGTGAGGATGGAGGAGGAGGAGGAGAAGGAGTGGGAGGGAGAGGAGGACAGCACTGAGTACTAAAAATGATCTCATAATATCTTTCTGAGAAAATATATATGGAATACCCATGTGCACAACGTGAAGATAAAGGGAAATCAAAAGGAAAAGGAAAATAATGAAATCTTCGCAGAATTATTCAAAAGATATTGAAAATATAGTTTGCTTTCAGGAAAGGGCATTAAGTCACTTGGGATAGGTTGTGAGGGAGACTTTTCCCTGCATACACTTTAGTGTATTTTGAATCTTGAAACACATGAATGTATCGTTATTCAAATAACAATAAGAACAATCATGATTATTCTGTTTCTAAACTACTGTTTTCCAAGAACTTTGATCATCTACTTTTTATTGCTTTTAGGAAATTGAACGTGTTAGGGGGGAAACATCCCTTTCACAATTTAACATCGGTGGGTCCAAATGCATTCTGCACACATTTTCTTTTCTTATGCCTAGCAAGACTGAAAAGGTGCCTCTTTTCTGACTGCAGAATAACCTCCCCTGCCCCCACATGTATTCTTCTCATCATCTGAAAGGCTTTAATTCTCTTTCTCCTATAGCATAAATCTCTCTTGCTTTACTGATCTTCCTATCAAAACCGAGCAATCTGTGGTGATAAGCTCCTACTCTAAAATGAAATAAAACAAAATAGTTGAGAAATCCCTTAATCTTTAATGCAATATTCCATTGTTTTCTCCCTGGAAAATAATTTCTAAATTTATATTTTTCCCTTTACTTTTTCATTTATGCTGCTCTGAATCACAATTCAGAATTGTTAAATTCAGTAGTTATTTTCTTAAAACTGTCTTGCATAAGCCCTCTGCATAATGGATAAGCAAATATTCCCTTCATCTTACTGTTTTGATTTTGGCACCTGTTATACCAGAGCCTTCTGATTTTCTTCCTACCACATTCTTCTGTCTCCATTTTAGGTTCTTTTCTTCACTGTCTACCTCTGAAGAGTCAGAATTTCCCAAGGATCTACTCTTCTCTGTTTTCACCATGTCCTCGCATACTCTCATCTATTTCTATGAATTTCAATACCACTCATCGGGTGAAATCTATCTCTAGACCAAATTTCTCCAATAATTGCAAGCCTTCTTTCGCACATCTGCTGGCTATCTCCTGGGCCTTTTACATTTAACATGTTCAAAATAGAGCTCTAAACTCCTGTTCCTCCTCTCTTCAATGCCTCAAACCTGTCACAATATTTTCCTTTGTGCATTTTGGTTTCTTTGCCTCAAACACTTTTCCCTATGCTTTGTCTGACAACTCCATTTCATCTTCTATTTTTATATGAATCTTGATATCATAGATTCAAAGAGGTCTGACAACGCTTATGAATTTGAACTCATTCTAGGTTCATCTTGATGATAAACTTTCCAACAGTGAGTTCATACTGTGTTAAAAAATCATACTAGATGTTAGCCTCCACTAGAGCAATACATGTTACTCTATTAGTCACTGAAATATCTGTGCCTAGAATATCTGGCATATTGCAAATAATAAAGATTTGTTGAATGAAGAGATACAAAATATTTTTCTTTAGCCTTCTTCTATTACTATCATCCACAAGTTGCTTGCACATGTCAACTGAAAGCTTTCTGTAGTAGAAGATATTCCATGCCATCAATACAAATTTAACTGATAATATTGAGCCACCTTTGGTGATTTTGTATCTATATTTCTTGTGACATATAAGTGGAAAAATCAAAATACATTTTTGCAATCCCACATAATAATACAAGCATTAAAAACAGTAGTCTCAACAGGTAAAAATAATACTTCAGAGTTTTCCACATACATGATTTTAAATCAGTTATGAATTTTACTAATTGCAGAAAATACAGTTTGAACTTATCTACTATGTTTACATTCCCATATGGCCTTTCAAAGAAAAATATGTTTGAGTTACTAAGCAGACAAAATTAAAACCAAAGCCAAATTAATTTTTAGGCATTTTATTAATAATGTAAAGATCCTATACTTAGCACATATTTGTACTAAAATAAACATTCTCAAGAATTAGGATAGTACTCCAATTTAGAAAAAGTTAAATGGCAATATTTGTGATTGATGTAACCCCATTCCTGAAGCTCTTTCTAAGGTAACTGTCCAATGAGAATAAATGGAGCTCTTATAAGGCAGGTTGTACAAACACATAAAATGAATTAGCATATTAATAATGTGATCATTAAATTTCAGGGTTTATTTTTTCCATGTAGAGCTAAATCTATACTCAAAAGAATAAAATTTTGTGGTGCTATAGTATAAAAAGAGATAATCTTAATGGCCACTATTTCCATTCCTGTTTCTACTTTTTATCCTATTTTGTTCTGATATGTAACATAGCACAGAGGTTTATCAAACTAAAATACACAATTTATTTTTCAGACATTTTAAATTTATTCAATTGTACATTTTTTCATTGTAGAATTATATAGTTATATTTCTACCAAATTAATGCTGCTTAAAAATCAAGATGATGGCACATTTCATTATTAATTTTGATTTCCCACAGTGACTAACAACATGTTGCAAATATAGCAAGTGCTTAATATATATATGTACTAAGTTGGAAATCTTTATCCATTTACTTAAATGCATTTACTTAGAGCAAGAGGAAGAAAAGACAAGAATATTTATAATGCAGTGGTAGTTTCTTTATGGAAAATTATAGAAAAACACTAAAAAAATGTATCTCCTTTCAGTAATATAATAATCATCCTTCCAAAATTGTGTTTTCAAATAATAGTTCAAATAAACAGAAGCAGCTGCACTTTACCTAGAAAAATGGGACTTTTTGTTAATTTATTAATTCTTCTCTTGATAATTTATTAAAGAAATAGTTTATACAGTTTTTCAGGACCTATTACAATCTGAGGGGATTGGTTACTAGGATTTTAACATTGAAAACAACATCCTCCAAAATGGTACTTCTTAAAAGATGCAGGTAAAGATTATCACAAACCAATGTTTCCACTCCATGCTAACTAATGACCATGTAAAAACTTTTATAAAATTAACTACTTTCACCACCCTCTGATATCAATTCTTCCACTCTAGAAAAGAATTCTAAATGAGAAAACGTTATATTTGATAAACTGTGTAATTAGATCCCAGCATAAGTTTCCGTTCTTCCTGCAGCTGAACAATTTAATCAGTATCTGAATTGGTAAGATATCAGTATTGAATGTGTAACTGCATAGCACTTTGTATAAATTTGTTATTAAGTGACTGTGTTTGTTTATGGATAGCTATCCTCCTCCTTTAATTTTTTTGTTTGTTTTAAGGATCAACAAGATGGATGTTACAGACATAGGCTTAGCTCAGTATAAGGGACAGATTTCTGTTATTACAATAGAAGAAACTAGAAAAACAAGAACAATATAAAAGGGTCCCAAAGCACACAGATGGCCTAGATGATACATAAGACCCTCTTTTCTAAGATGGTAGACAATGTGTAGCTTCTTCCTTTTTTGCCTATTAGCAGCAATGCTGTCTTTTATACACAATTGACCATAGACCAAAGAATGAATATAATACTACCCCATCATGAAATGAATACAATAGTATCCTTTTTTAAAGTTTCTTTAAAAATTAAGGATTTACTTTCTAATAATTTTGCTTCATTAAATAATTCTTTAATGTGTTTAATAATCAAGTTTAGATCATTATGTGGTTTTTATTTTGGAAGAAAACAGGTGATTGCTTTGTAGGAGCCAATCAGAATACAGGCTGAGCATTGTTTATATTTTTTAAAAAGTGATATGCTTTTGGCCTAGAAATGTAGCTCAGAAGTCAAGCACTGGCCTAGAATACATGAGACCATAGGTTTGATCCCTAGCATCAATATATGTATCTACATATATATATCTATATATCTATATATATACATAGATATATATACACACATACATATATACAGAGACTTATATTTGCTTTCAGAGGAAGCACCTAGGACATTCTATTCTTTATAACTGATAATTTGATTACTCTTTATGTTTATTAGATCTTTGAATCATTACTGAAGCTGGGAACAAAATTGACTTACATTCCAACCTATGTTTCACAAAGTAGTTTTAAGTTGTTTGAAACCAAGAATGTAAGAAATTCCTCACAATAATTCAACACTGAAACAAACATCAAGTAGGAAGTTCCTTTCAAGATACTTGTGAAAAATCAGTTTGCTATAATTTAACATAACCTGGGCAGGTAAGAGGCAGCAGGTACAATGTTCTATGTGTTATTTTGCACACATGGAGGCTACAGTGTCAACTTATATTTTTATCAGCCCACTATATTGAAATGAAATAGTACTTTCTAGTTGTATTTTTCTTCTTCTTTCAAAGAGAAATTGCTCTCAGAAAACATGTTCAATTTCTCTGTTTTTCTGCTTTTAGAAAGTATTCAGGAACTCAATGCTGCATTCAGAATTAGAATTTAATAGATGGAAATATACTTACAATGATCATAGTCCTTGGAAACTATCCTAAAGTTTCAATACAGTCTAAAATAAGCATACTACACCACATTTACTGGCATTTTGTACCAGAATTACATAATCAGTTATAATAGTAGATAACATTGTTTTCACATTAAAATATAAGAAAGACCAAACGTTGAATGAGGATTTTATTATGTAAGGCTAAATGAGAAAAAATTATTTCATGTCTCTTAAAAGAAAATTATAATATTATAAACATAAGAATATCAAAATTTCCAATTAAGTTTAGTACATTCATACAAAAGGAGCAGATTGGGTTAGGTTGCATTAGATTTTCTTTATCTAAAATCTAAATGTTTAACATATCTTTTCTCTTTTTTGTCAAAATATATAGAATTTTGAATCATGTAAAGAATCTGCAAATTAAATTTCAAAATTTAAAATTCTCCAGGTTTATAAAAATAATTCACCTATTGATCCTCACTGGTTCAAAGCCAAGGTAAAATGCTAAAAAGTCAAAATTTGAAATCTCAAAGTCAAATTCTCAGCTTGCTTCATTTGTTCAAGCATTTCTTTTTGGTCACATTTCCTATAGCATCTCTTGCTCTGAGTGAAGATGTTGGACAGTTACCCACTCCACCCTACCCTGGCATGCAGATTCTTCTAATAGTGTCTGTTTTCTTAGTTGGAGGAACTACATTCCATGTGACTGTGGTGGGAAACCCAAACTCAACAAGAAGTGTCCTGGCTACAGAGGAGCTCTGTTGCAGAAGCCCAGTCACAGTGCCCTGTTAGCCTATTCATGGTGACTGTCTTAGAAATCTGCACTTTCCCATGCTTAATTTCTAATGCTTCCAAACAGTATTGCATTTGTAAGCTTACAACTCTAAATACAGAACTTAAGAAGTTGAGAAACTAAGGCAGCAATGAAAGTCATCCAAATCTCCAAGAAGAAAATCAACAAAATGTATTTGGGATGGTGTAACAATATTTTGTTGAGTTTACATAGCTATAACAACACATATATTGCTATTTATAAGTATTTATCACAGATTCACAAATATCTTAACACACACACACTTCTAAATAATATACCCAGCTTATCAACAAGTCTATTAATTTTCTCTTTCCACATACATTCTATATAGTGACATTTCTCACCGTCCCCTCTGTACTATCAGCATCTTCACAGAAAGCCACTACATCTGCCTTCTTAATGCCTGGACCTAGACTTCTTTTTTTTTTTTTTTTTTTTTTGGTACTGGGGATTGAACTCAGGGGCACTCAACCACTGAGCCACATCCCCAACCCTATTTTGTGTTTTATGTAGAGACAGGGTCTCACTGAGTTGCTTAGCACCTCGCCATTGCTGAGGCTGGCTTTGAACTCGCAAGTCTTCTGTCTCAGCCTCCCTAAGTGCTGGGATTACAGGCTTGAGCCACCGCGCCCAGCTCTAGACTTTCATTCTTGATTCTCAGCATCTACAGGGGTATTTTGGAAACAAAACTAATGTTTTATTCTTCTCATGGTTAAGGTTCTCCCATAGTTCAACTATTGCCCATAGCATCAAACCCAAAACCCTTCCATGACTTCCTGCTTTATCCCTTCAGACCTGGTATCCTAACTCCTTTCTACACTCTGCTCTTTTGCTGTGCCTATGGCACATTTCAAGTTTGCTTGTGCAGTTTCCTTCTGTTCCCTGTCTTTGTTCACTCTTCCCTGATGTTTGAAAATGACTCACTTCTTTTCATTTGGGTAATACCTCAAATACCATCTACTATGAGAAGTTTTCCTTAGCCACTCTGCTACTCTGTCTCCTATTAGTCTGCCTCATATTCACCTCAACTATATAACTATATTAAATTATACCATCAGTTATTTATTTATTTATTGTATATCTTCCACATGAAATTGTGAAAAATGACAAGATGAGAAGCTTTCTTTGATCTTCTAACACTGTAATCTGCATGCCTATCAGAGAGATTGGCTTATGATAGGTTTTCAGTATTTGTGTTAAATAATGAGTGGATTATGAATAAAAGAATATAGTAGAAAGCTCAATAAGATAAGAACAAAAAGAGTACACAGTGAACTTAGCAACACTGAAGTTCCAAAATACCCTGTGGAAAAGTGTTTTCCCTACTTTAGCTTCATAAAACTTGCAGGATAGGAAGTGCAAATCAGGTAAGTCAAAAATCTCTATTTAAAGAAATACTACATATGTGAAAGTCATTCTTACAATATGTAGTAAATAAAATAAGAGACAAACAAATCTTTAAAGAGATTTTCTTGTAATGGCAATAGAATTACCTAATAGGAATTAAAAGAATACCAAAGGAAAAGAGAAGATATTTTAGAAATTTGAATTTGTTTGTAGACTTTAAGCAATGAGCTAGCAGAAATAAAAAGATTGAATATTCTAAACAAAGCAATAACTATTTGAGCAAGAGAGGAAATGAGAGGTATAAAATCTAGAACAGAAATTGAGGGTTTAGAGATATGTAGGAGAGAATAATGAAGTTTAATGATAATAATAATATTAAAAGTAACAACAGCAAAAATAATAACTGAAGACATTGGCTTGTTTCATGAGTATAAATGTCTCTGTAACTAATGTATCTGTAAATTAGTAAACAAAAGATCAGAGTGGATTCAACCCGATGGCTTCTGTTTTCTTTGTGAACAAACAGGTGAGTTCATCAAATGAGAACAAAAAAGGAAGATGGTAATTTATGAAGCTTAACAAGAATAGAAAGTTTTACAGCAGTGGTTTGTAGAAACAGACAAAGGCTGACTCAGGAAGACCAAATAATCACTAGCAAGTCTGAATGCACTAGCCAAGAGTAAGAGACCATTCATCTGTATTGACATCCATTCTTACAGCCACATAGGTCTCACTAACAGCATCTGGGATATAGAAGACCTGAATTTTAATCTCAAATACATTAATGAATAGGGAGCTGAGTGATTCCAGACAAGTTTACAAATAGGCAAGTAGCTCAGGTGGCAAATAGTGAGGGATTTTAAAATCCAATGGACATAAGTTCAATTTCCATTTCACTTCAAGTTCACGTAATACTTGTGTTGTCTTTTGAATTTCAAATAGCAATAGAATTACCAAAATGAATTACAAGGAGACCAAAGAAAAAGAAAGGATATTTTAACTGAGTTTCATGTATGTCTTGATTTATTAAATGAGAATAATGATAATATCTACCAAAAGAGTAATACATGTAAAGTGCCTACAAGTTTCTTAGTAAAGTATGAGCAATAAGTATTTAGGTATTGCTGTTCCCATGGTTCTTAACCTAATTTAACCTCCTCCTCATTGTCAAATCATTACAATCATTGCCTTATATTTAGAAATGCATGACTAAGTTAAATAATCTCTAGAGAACTTTCTAGTGTTTAGTCACACTAACTCCTAGATATGTGTCAGTTAACCTAATGCTAAAACAAGAAAAAAATATAACCTAGACAAATAATAGAGCATGAACTCTATCCTTAAAATGCATTATTTGCATTTGCCACTAATGAACAACCATTGTAAATAATTATGTGTTTGGAGCTATATCATGAACTGAAAGCTTAAATTAATACAGTTTATATACTGTTTTTAATATAAACTTTTATAAGACAGGACAACCTCTCTAACTTTGTGAGCTTCCATAATTTGAAGTAATTTTTATAATCATCTGGAAACTCCAAGTAATGGTTCTTGAGTCTTATGTGCTATTATTCTATATGTGAGAGCAAATAAACTGCCCTCTTTGTGGAACAAATGTATTTTGGTGCATATCACATTCTAAAATATCAATGGTAGAAACTATTATATCATACCAAGATTATGTCCCCAGTAGACAAGTTCTCTCAACCACTTTGTCCTGCCTTTTTGAACCAATGTAAAACTTGATGAGTTAACTACTAAGACTTCCATACATACCTCCATGATTTTTCCATGGTTAATGTAATTCTGAAAGTTTTCAATAGTAAATCTCAAGTAGACTTTACTAATTGGAATAATGCATGGTGCTACTGCATATCTTAAAATTTCAGTTTCTTATTACAACAGAAATATAATTTTTCCTTCATGTAATAGGCCACTGATGCTGTTTCTTGGATGACCTTTTACATGGTGATTCTAGTAACCAAGTTTCTTTTAGCTTAGTTATACCTCCCCTTAGGGCCTCAGAATGATTTACTTCCATTTATTAGACTATGCGTAGAAAATGAGAGGAAGCAGCCATATGCATTTCTTAACCATTGGGACACTGAAGTGTTTGATTCTATTCTGTTTGACATATGAGAACTGTCCACGTGACCTCACAAAGATGTATGGGGTAATAGGAGGAACTGCTGGATCCTTTGGTCTAAGGCCAGCTGCATTTACACGTGGATGAATATCAACAAGTACAAGTTATATATTCAAAATCATGCATGACTACAGAAATAAACAAGAAGTATTTTGAGCTTCATATTTTGGAAATAAATAGACTCAATATAAAAATGTTTAAAAATATTTTATAAAAATCTAAAGGAAATTAAGTAAGATAGAGCAAGAAAGGAGAAGAAACATTATTCAGACTAAAAGATAGCATGACTTTATGTTTCCTAATTATTTATCTACATTAGGCAGCTGTAAGAACAAAGGCTTTCTAAAAAGTGTAAAAATTAATATGCTCCAACCCTTAATGTCCCTTACCCAGAAATATTTTTGTCTCTCGGCCAATACATGTCTAGAAGGAAGTTCAGCTGTAATTCTCCCCAAATACTGGATTCTTTAATAAAAATTCAGTACCAGAAAGCTTAGGTTTAATATTTAAAATGTCAAGATTAAAATGAAATGAATTCATTATCTGAATTCATAACAATGTCCATTACAAATGATTGTTGGAAATCACAGTATTAAGAATGACAGTGTTAACCTCTCTAAAATGGTAAGAAATACAATTTCTTACCTGGAGAGAAAAGAATAAGAAATATTCATTTGATGAAGAGATCACCAAAAAAACAGAAATATACTAAACACTGATTAGGTTCATCAAAGGACCTATCCAACAAAAACCAACTGTCTTGCAAAATAATAGATCCCTCCCCCCAGAAAAATTCATGAGAGTAAATTTAAATGAGTAAATTTTTCACATTTTGCTGCAGCTTGAAGATTTAGCACTTCTTTTCACTACTTGGGCCTATTATGTAATATTCCTTTTTGTGTTGTTTTCTTTGGTACCAGAGATTAAACCCAGGGGCACTTCACCACTGAGCCATATCCCAGCCCTTCTTTTTTAATATTTTATTTTGAGACAGTGTCTCACTAAGTTGCTGAGGCTGGCTTTGAACTCATGATCCTCCTGCCTCAGCTTCCCTAGCCATTGGGATTACAGGAGTGTGCCCCCACACCCAGTTCAAATATTCTTATCTGGTGCTTATCATATCCTCTTGTCTATAGAAAAAAGTACTACATCTCCAAAAAACGTTAATTGGTATAGTCAAAATCCTGTAACAGCCCAATATTTTTTTGCCATGATTCACCATATTACTACTTAACATACTGGCTAGTTTCAAACCATTAGTACTATATTTATGGTCCTTCATTATTAGAGTCACACACACCTATACACATTTATTTACAAAGACTTATTCATTAACAAAGATACATGCTAAATAGTATGTATGTAGCACTGTAAGAAAAACTTGAACTAAAACTAATGCTCATCAGGAAAGTATAAATTAAATAAATGATGGTGCATTAATTGATTTTTTTCTAGTCATCTGAAAGAATGAAATAAAATGCAAAGCTGCAAAATATACTACTATTAAAACAAAGCACATAGCATATATAAAATATCCCTATTTGTATGTCATTGTGTTTGTGTGAATGTGAGAAAGTGTGTGCGTGTGTGTGTGTGTGTGTGTGTGTGTGTGTGTGTGTGTAGAAAATTTCTGGAAGAGTAGAAGGGGAACTGAGTGGCCTAAGAATGAATACCATATTTATTCTCTTTTCTATCATATGGGGTTCATATCTTATCCACATGTTGTTTTAATGAGTTCACATTTTAAAAATAAGAAAAATTTAAAAATTAATATTACTTATGAAACTTAAATTGTATATTAATATCCTTTTATATTATCTATTAAACAATCCTGGTTTTTCTCAGTTTCTTCAAAATAATAAGTTAAAACCAAATAGACATTGATTCTATTTAGAAGAAATATAATAACCATCATTCATTAACAGCAGTTCATTTTAATTTTCTTACAGACAAATGGATAGGATATGGCTTTCAATGTAAAAAGTATCTATTTAACCTATGTAATCACATCTTTCTATAATTCATAAACATAAGTGATGCAATTGGACTATGAGTATTTTAATATTTATCTCTTAAGGATTCTTGGCTAAGAGATATTAAAGTCCATGTAATATACTTCTTTAATGCACCTTTCTTCATTAGCCATCCAATTTTTCCTTTCTTCAAAGGTCTTCACTAGTCTATTCATCAAGTAATTTTTGAATTTCCCTTTATTGTATTTTTGTTCTAATTCAAACATTTTTTTTCTGTATTAGAGACATTCATGAAGCAGGAATTGTATGGCAGAGAAATGGCTTACATAGAAATGAAATTTTTACATTCATCATTCATAGTATGACATTAACTGTGTTTCCTCTGTTCCCTGTGTCATTATTGCTCAGGTTTCTTGTTTCTGACTGTGGAGAGCAGAGTGTGTTACTCCATTATTTTATAGAACATTGGTTTTCTGTCTGTACCTAATCCTGAGTTAATCCATTAAGTAAAATATCAGTGGAAAATTGCTATACCTTGTTTGTATAAGTAAACAATCACATTTGACCAACACAATTTGATAAATAACTTATTCTTGCAAACTTATCAAACCAGATCAGGAATCCCTGGACATGTGGACATCCCAAATCATATGAGAAACATCTGAAACAGGAAATTATCAACCTCACCAGATGTAACCCCTCACTTCAAATCCATAAAATGAAGAGCTCTCCAAAATGGACACAGCAGCACCCTGAGCTCCTCATTCCAGGACATATTAGCAAATGGGAATCCCTCTCCTGCATTTTGGAATTTTTGATCTTAAGCCCTTCTTCTTTGGGCACATAAATATGGGTGATGGGATGAGCTATAACCTAGAGAACCATTAAGGGAAGCAAACTTGCTTAAATTATGAACCTTAATGATTTTCAGGAGGTAAAAGTCTTGCCCATATTCTGGCCATTTTTCTTTAAGCAGCTATCTCTCACATATTCCCTTAAAATAGATGTGACATATTGTCCCCCGCTGTCCATTCTCAATTAGCAAAATTATATCTCTCTTTTTACTTCAAGTAGAGTCTTAAATTCCCTCTTTTATAATCATGAGAGGAGTTAACCAATCTTCTCAAATACAGTGTCAATTGCAACTCAACAATCCAATTTTAGCTATTAAATATGCAAATAGCAATAATATTAGTAGATAAAAAAATGTTTCTAACATGCAATGGGCACAGAGATATTATATTCTTTACTTCTACCTTGAACTGGAAGATGTGTGAGGGAAAGTTGAACAGAGATTTCACAATAATCAATGTTTTTTAAGTGCTCACATGTTGAGGAGTGTTTCACAGAAGTTATGGCTTTAATTCTAACAAAACCAGAGATAAATAGTATGACCATCATCTTTATTTTATAAACAGGAAAACTAGTCTTGGAGAGATTTATATGTTAAAAGTCATTCTGCAGGCTGGGATTGTAGCTCAGTGGTAGAGCGCTTGCCTCGCATGCATGAGGCCCTGGGTTCGATCCTCAGCACCACATACAAAGCAATAAAATAAAAATACATTGTGTCCATCTACAACTAAAAAATATTAAAAAAAAAGTCATTCTGTACCAAGAGATGGAACCAAACTTCAAATCAGTCAGTATAGCTTCAAATTATAGACCATTAACCATTATGTTAAAATCATTCTTAGAAATGAAGTGGTTTTATGTTTGTTTGTTGGTTGGATTCTTTTTGCCAGAACAAGGTAAGAAAGGGGCAAAACATGGCAGTAGATTAAAAAAATAAAAGCACAGATTCTAACAAAGTGTATGATTATAAAATTTACAACATTTAGGAAAAGATAATAATAGCAAACCCTAACATAGCCCCTACTATAGATCATATACTGTTTTAATTGGTTTTCATATTAACACATTAATCCTAAGAAAACATATTGGAAGATACTCTTTTTATCATGCTTCCTTTACAGAGAAGAAATTGAAGTACATAGACTTTAAAGTAACCCAAAGGATCACACAGACAAGGAGACTGGGGCTAGACAGAAGATGGCAGCCTGGCTCTGGCTGCTTGTGTTCTGAAATTTGCTCTACAGAATAGGTTTTCTGCTGCAATAAGGCTGCCATGTGCCAGTGGAGCGCAGCTGCTGAGGAAGCTGTAATGCTGTCTGGGCAAGGGTAGAAACGGTGATGTGGAAGATCTTAGATTTTAGTTAACAGGTTCCTGATTGTCAACTGAAGAGGAAATATACCAGAATGATAAGATGTGCTGTGTACTTCACATATCAAATCAGTATTGTGACTTATTTTTGTAATTGAGAATACGTTTTGTTTTTTTTCTGTAATGTACAATATCTAGAGTAAAGCTTGACCAAATCATCTGAGCTGATGAAAAGGTATACTCTAATAAATTCAATTGTCTTCTTACAAGCAATTTCCTACTAGCTTGGGATTATAGCCCCTTGAAGGGGATGTCAGAATAATGGGGGAAGCTAAAAATTATATATTCAGTTAAAAGAGAGTGTGGGCTGTATATTGTTGGTGGGAATGAAGACTAGTACAATAACTCTGTAAAAAAGCAGTATGGAGATTTCTCAAAGAAACAAGAGGTGGAACCAGCATATGACCCATCTATGCCACTCCTTTATATTTTCCAAAAATCTCTAAAATCAGCAGACTATAGCAATACGGCCACCTCAATGTTTATAGCAGCAAAATTTACAATAGCTAAATTATAGGATCGGCCTAGGTGCCTGACAATAAATGAATGAATTAAGAAAAAAAAAAAGAGTGTGGGTTTGTAATATGTTGAAAAACTTGACATTTGGCAATAGGTATTCTGTGAGTCTTAGGATTATAGCATTGCTGTGAAATAAGATGAATTAATAATTCTACAGTACTTTATAAATGTTAAATAATATGTTTCAAAAGATAGTACACCAAAATAAGGTTATAAATTCTGGAAACACAATGGCCAGGTTCAATGTCCAAGTTTTTCACTTGAACAAATGATCTAAGTTCTTCATGTCTTAGCTTTTATCATTGGTGGAAAGGGGGTGATAATTGCAACCCATTTCATCCTCTATGGTACCTATGAGATTAAATTAATTATGTATACATATGCATTTTTATGAGTGCATATGTGCAGACACAATGGATGGAATTGGAGAACATTATGCTTAGTGAAGTAAGCCAATCCCAAAAAACCAAATGCCAAATGTTCTCTCTGATTAGTGGATGAGGATACATAAGGGGGATGGGAATGTGAAACATAGCAGAAATTCAGGAGCTCTGGATGCGGCAGGGGTGAGGTGGGAGGAAAGAAAGGGTAATGCGTATAGTAATGATGGTTGATTGAGAGGGTCATTATTGCCCCTGGTGCAGGTATGAAGACACAAATAATGTGACTCTATCTGATTTGAAACCAGAGAACTGGAAAAACTGAGCTCTGTATATGTACTATGACTTGAAATGCATTTAAATAAAATAATTAAAAAATAAATAAATAAAAAAAATTAAAAAAAAAAAAACAAATTCTAGACATTGAAGGTTGTCTAAAATCTGTATTACAGGAAGAAGGGTCAAACCATTCCATACTAATTCACTATCCAAAATACTATGACCATTTTAAGGTATAATTCATTTTAAGAAGTGTGGCAAACTCTCTGTCTTAAGTAAAATAAATTTATGGATAGGTAATTATAAGGTTACATAGAAATCTGTTCATATGCATATTTAAAATTCATTTATGGTTATAAAAATTAAATATGCATATAAAGATGATAGACATGATCCCTAATCTTAAATCTGCCCTATTATCTGTCTAAATAATGTCAGGCAAAATATCCCAAATCTCCAGAGCTTTAGTTCCTGTTTCTATAAAATGGGTAAAATGATATTTTATATAAAGCATTAGGGTTTATGTAAAATATACATCAATTAAAGGCACTTGGTAAAGAGCTTTACACATATTAAATGTGAAATAAATATGAATTTCATTCTTCCTAAGGCCTACCAGACTTCAGGTCCAATGGGGAATTAGGAATACGTTCCTATTCCATACAGGCTAAATTAAATATAAGAAATATTTTAAAATAACTATGTTAAGCTAAGTTCAACAAATATTTTGGGACTCTCCTATAACTAGAGCCCTGAGATTGAATCTTCCCATCTTAAACTTTCCCACATTAGAACAATGGAAATACAAGTACTATAGTCATGCAACTAATAACCATATAAAGAAATTCAGGTCTTCTTTTAAACATTGTCATTATAAACTATAAATCCCAAAACTGCATAATTAAAATAGATGAATTTTAGGACTTGCCTTCTTCAAATATCTATTTTTGATAAGTAGCATTTGAAATTATTTTCATCATTTTCTATGTAATGCTTTCTTAGGAAGACAAAAGCATTTACTTATTGATTTTTTTCATCCTTTAGTGCAAAGGAAGCAGAAATTAACATGACTGGATTTTCCCTATAAAAACTTCTTCAATTTTACTCTGACTTATTGTACCAAACATTTTTCTTTTAGTATCAGCAACACTGATTGGTGCCAGAAACACTGATCTACAAATAGTGGTAATTATCTTATCTACAGCTGTATAGGCGGCAAGGGAACATAAAACTCTGGGTTTCTTGCTCACAGTACTCAATAGTAGAACACAAAACCTCAATAATCAGCATCTGCAGAAGGTTTTCCAAGGTAACAACATAAAGAGTAGCTCATATTCAAAACCTGGGAAGACCATCATGGATTTTATATTAAACCATCTAAATAATTGTTTTGGTCCCTGTTGTGGAGAAACATGGCACAAGCTGAACAAGTGTGAGTTCTTTCTCATTTTTCATAAATTTATTTGGTTTTAATTAGTAATGGTAACACTAACAGAAAGCACAAAAAGGCAGCTCACAGAAAACCCCATTAGAAGACAATGTCTAAATACATTGCTTTGACCATAACTTCCTTGTGCACTCCACACCATCCTCCATGTTGGCAGTGTTGGTCAAAGCTAGCGTACAACACTTAATGAGATATCTATTTCTCTGATTAGGGAAGACACTACTATTATTGATTTTTATTTTTAAAAGAATTTGAGGGGATGGATGCTAGGGATTAAATCCAGAGTTGCTTAACCCCTTTTTTATATTTTATTTTGAGACAGAGTCTTACAGAGTTGCTTTGGGCCTCACTAATTTGCTGAAACTGGCTCTGAAGTCAGGATTCCCCTGCATTAGCCTCCCAAACAGCGGGGATTACAGGCTTGCACCACCATGTCCAACTGACATTACTATTATTTAGATCACTCAGAAAGAAAAAATCTATTGAATATTTCCATTACTTACAAATTCAAGCCAAGGACTTTACAGTTCCTTCAAAGCAATTGTTATGTTTCCAACTGATATTTTTATATCCTATTTTGTGTTTTTTTCCTATAAGTCATGCATTTGTTCAATCTTTCAATAAATTTATTTAAAAATATTTGTTGATTGGCTCCTATGTCCTTCCTAATCCACTGTCAATAAACATGCACAAGGCGCACAGAGCAATAGACCAGAATTATCTAGACTCCAATTCCATTGATCAAGCTACTTCTGTATCCTTTCAGCATTAAATGTTGATTAGGCAGGTGCTTCACTCCACTCCTCCAAGAAAAGAAGCACTTGTCAGTATATCAAGACTTGAGTCTACAGTAGTGGATAAGACACAGACTCTGCCTTCCTGAAACTTCCAGTCAACTGAAGGAGACCGCAGTTAGGCAATGAGTACAGATGAGGTGAACATTATAAGATGAGAGGTTCAAAGCTCTAAGGTAATGGGAAATGGATATGATACCTAGTTTTGAGAGGAGAAACTTAGGAGAGTCTCTCAAAAACCATCATTCCCCACACCCCACAGAAGCAACAGTGAGTTCAGTTCCTTTCTCTTAGGAGATCAAGGGAGGAAAAATATAAATGTTATAAAGTAGCAATTTTTAATTTAAACAATATAAATGACCAGAGTTTATTCATAAAGCTCTATTTCTCTGATTTCAATACCATACAACCACACAACCACAGGCATACCTAACTAACCTCCAAATGGTTAGCTCTAATTATGTTAGCTGTTTATTCATCAAACTGACAAACGCTTTTTCCTTAAATGCTATATAATAAACATGCCCTATGTATTGGCATCCTCAAAACAAATAATGCACATCAAACATTGATGTTAATATCAATTATTTGCAAATCATTTATTGAAGTTATTCATTTATTGAATAGAGTGTATAATGAGTACATTTTTTTTCTTTTCCCTTTTGATTCAGGGTCTAAATATGTTGCCCAGTTTTGTCTCTAACTCTGATCTTGATCTCCCAAGTTCCTGGAAATACAGGCAAGAGCTACCATGCCTGGCTGTGAGTACACATTTTTAAATAGTCTCTATCAGTAATAGTACAAGAATATGTACTATTTACACAAGGCACTTTGAAATCTGCCTGCTAAATCCTAGTAGTCTCCCCCACTGCCCTCCTGTACTACTATACTCAAGGCAAAGCTGCTAAAAGTTCTCTGTCAGGAAGTTTCAACTGTATATGCTAAGAAATATTGTAGCTATTGTTTTTTGATACCCTTTACCACGATGAGGAAGTTTCCTTTTGTATAAAGTTTTCTTTAATAGGTAATGAGATAGCATGGTTGTACATAAACAAAGTCTGATCGGTCTCAGTCAATACAGATAGATTTCAATGGATGCTTTCAAAATACCTAGCTTTGTAACCTTGAATCAGTGCCGTTTACCTTTCCTAGTTTCCATGATCACTAAGTTGAAAAAGAATGAGTCTCTGCCACAGGCATGATATTAACTGCAAGGTCTTTGATTGCTCTATGACTTGGGTTCAGGAGGCCAGGAAGGTGAAGTGGCAGATGAAAATGTTCCAGAGGTGTTAAATGTGTATGGATGTAAACCTTTAACAGAGCTTCTGGAACTTGTGATGAAACAGGTTTTTTCTTTGAAATTAAATGAATGTTTGAGTCTCTGCAACTGTGGTGAGGAATCACACATGAGTTCATTTTGACACCATCTTCTGACTGAATTCTCCAGTTAAACTAGAGACATTTTCTACTGTAGATTTGAGGTCCTGGAATAAAGACTTTTCCTAATCCATTCAGCAGGTAAATGAGGGTGTTTTGTGTGTGTGTGTGTGTGTGTGTGTGTGTGTGTGTGTGTGGTATCAATAATTAACATCAGTGAAACAAATATTTGCTATTTTCTATAAGTTAATTATGTTTTTCCTTCTATAATGTTCTTATTCTCCATCTGCTGGTTCTTTTGTTGTTGTTTCTCTTTTGTACTGGGATTGAACCCAGGGGTATTTTAACACTGAACTACATTCCACTTTGTATTTTTTATTTTGATACAGGTATCCTTAAGATGCAGAGGGTTTTGCTGAATTGCTGAGCCTGACTTCAAACTTCTGATCTTCCTGCCTCAGTCTCCTAAATTGCTGGGATTACAAACATGCACACCACACATGGCTAATTCCTGAAATGGTTTGATAATAAAATTTAGAGACGAGTTTACAAAAGCCAAAATTTCAATTATTTTCTGAGAAAACACACAAATATCAAAATTTCCTCACTAATTTGACTTAAATACAACACCGGAACTAGGTCCTATATCACAAAAAGTGTTCAAAGAGAATTCTTTTAAAAGTGATGATGTAAATGAATGCACAGTCAATTACCTGGTGACTTCATTTTTGATTATGGGATGTTCCAATCCTTAAGACTCAGCACCAAACTATATAGTCTATTTCTAAAATATTGATTCTTCTCAAAGCAGAGCCTTGTCTCTCAGAAGCAAGGAGACTGTGGTTAAAATATATTTAAAATCCTGTCTTCCCCACTAGGAATTTTGTGTCAGCCTCCAGGGAATCAGGGAATAGATGTAAGGATTCTCTGGCATGAGTGCTTCCGGAGGAAAGTGTACAAGAATGTTCTGATCCTGGATGTCTACATTGAGACTTTTTTGTTTTTTTGGCACTAGGGATTGAACCCAGAGTTTCTGTACCAGTGAGCTACATCCCTAACCCTTTTTACTGTAATCTGAGATAGAGTTTCACTAAGTTGCTGAGGCTTACCTCAAATTTGATACCCTCCTTCCTCAGCCTCCCTAGTCACTGGGATTACAGAGGTACACCACCATATCTGGATCCTATCTCTTTTTGTGAACATCAATAAGTTCACATTTTCCCCTGTAATTTGACCTCTTACTTATATCTGAGGAAAACTGAGATGTTTGAGTAACCATAAATAAAAATATTTAGAGGGTGCCAAAACTGTAACTGCTCCCTAAAATTCAAAAAGTACAAATACCCACATAATATTTAATCCAATATTTATATAATTTACCTAATAATATATGCATAAAATTCTATAATCTCTGGTTATATTGATTGATAACAATGTTTAATGCAAGGAATCATCAAAATGGTCTTAACCAATCTTAAAATGCTTCAGTTAAACTCTGCATAAAATATTAGAAGGAATTGACCAATATTTATACTGTGCCATTATGCATGGCAAGGAGTACTATTCAGTTAGAAGGATTTTATTTAACAATTTTACCTGTGTGTAAGCCTCCGGTGACTAATGCAGACTGCAGTCTGAGAATCTTGAGTAATGCATACTTTATGGCGACTACATTTCATCTTTAAGCATGGATCGTTAGCTGGATCTAAAGCTGAAAAAGAGAGAGAGAGACTGAGAAATTGTTCAGAAAATATTTTTTAAAATTCTATAAAATGGATGTATCCAATCTCATCAAACATAATTTTACCAAGTAATTTTATAGCATTTAGTTGTAAATTTCTTTCACAGAGATACTTCTATTTCTACCCACATAACTCAGATGGTGGGTAACAACTGCACTTTAGTCTCATCTAGGCTATTCAGGAACTAAAATGCACATACTACTATGATTGGAAAATGCATAACTAGAACAGGAATTTTAAGATAACTTTCTGTAGTTGTTTCTATCATTATAGCAATAAAGAAGAAGAAAACTATAGACTGTTACTGCAATACTTTATGTCAGTAGAGAATTACATTAAACTTCTCATTTCCCTAGATAGATGCTAGTGGTTACATAAAAGGATAAAACCCGGAGACAATGTTGAACATTGACAAATATTTGGCTGTCCAAGAAAAGTCTAGAACTGTACTTGGGGACTGAGTGTATCACGGTAAAAATTCAGATGTTGCATTTTAAGTTTGGGTTGTTCTTGCATAACATTTGAAATTCTACTTATTTAAGTAAAGTCTTTCTTGGTAGTCACCAAATATTATGTGATATATTGATTTTTTATTCTAAAAACTTTATTGACATGTGTTTCACATAATATACACCTCATTGATTTAAAGTTTACAATCAATATTCATAATTGTAAAGCTCACATCACAATTTTTAAATATTTTCATCACCAAGTAAACCTAAATGTGTTTATCACCCCTGCCTTCCCCCTAATTAGTGCTGGAAAATCATTAATATAGTTTTTGTCTCTGTAGTTTCCCTATTCTGGACATTTCCTGTCAGTTGAATCATAAAATATGTGACCTTTTATGGGTGGCTTCTTTGACATGGAACAATGTTTCTGAGGTTTAATGATGTTGTAGCATGAAATGTTACTTCATTCCTTTATATTGCTGAATAATATTTCATTGCATGGATATACTACATTTATTTATTTATTCACTAGTAGATGGACATTTGCATTGTTTCAGACTCTTGGTTATTGTGAATGGTGCTAATTTAGGTAATCATTATTGATATAGTTGGAAGAAGGCCAGAAGGAAAGTAGGTGCAATTAAGGAACAGTCATTGGATGTCCAGTTGTAGGTACATGTCAAAATTAAGAGAAAGAAGTACTGAATTATGACCAACAAAAAATTCTAGTGCATGAAGAAAATTGGAGCCAGGGTAACCAGAACAATGTACACTTGGAATATACAAAAATATCTGGGAAGCCTTTGGACTCTCCAATGGACATGGAATGTGGATTTAATCCAAACATTTTCAATTTTTTTAACCTAGGGTAAACTCAAGCAGACGTCTGGTGAACAACCTACTTAATATGTTAAATCTTAGGCATATTTAGTCAATGACAATTTAAATAAATGCATATGCTCTGTTCATTGATAAATTCAATAAAATACAGGTATAAAATCTCTATATAAACATTTTATACCTTAAAAATATAAAATAAATTTCTGTAAAAATTCTTATTTAAGATTTGAAATAAGCATGAGATTTAAAATAAAGCATATTTACACATATAATTGATTAAAATTAACCAATGTACATTATATTATACCATAATGAATCTGAGACATTAATTGCATCTATTCAGAATGTAAATATTTTAATGTCTTCCATTATAAAGAAAGGCTTTTTCAATGAGCAATGGTTAGATCAATTGAATTTTTTTCTCTGTTTCTAAGTAGCTTCAGCTTTTAAGGTAAAATATTTTATTTCTTATAAAATGTTGGGTATATATTTCACTTTGCAAATTAAAATTGCTAGAATATTTTTATTATGCTATCATACTTTAAATTATCAATGATTTAAAATGATCTGATTAAATCACTTTACTTGAAAACTGTGAATTCTTCTTGCACAACATAAAAGAAAACTACACAATAATTTGGAGGGCATTAAACATGTTGTAAACCACATTAACTGCCATCCTTAATCTATTTTAATTTCTAATTATCAAAATTAAATTTTAAAATTTCTGAAAATTGAATTTTGTCACAATTATCTTCCTATCTACTGTATATACTTATATCATCTGCTCCTTTTTATAAATTTTCATTTTAAATACATATGCATTAATCTTAAATGTTAATGACATACAGTGTGAAATTTAAAGTCATGAATAAAGTATTCACTGATCATATCCTGCCTCCCTTTATCCACCCTCTTTTCCTGCCTTTTCAGTCTCCAGTTATCACTATTCTATATTCAGGTCACTTTTTAAAAATTCATACATGTGAAAGAAAACATGGGATAACTGTCTTTCCATGTCTGTCTAGCTTATTTCATTTAACATAGTGTCTTTCAAGTCCACTCATTTTGCTGTAAAGGACAAGATTCCATTATTCCTTAGAGGTGAATACTATCTTATCATGTCTATATATAATGTGTTCTTTGTCCATTCATCTGATAAAAGGCACTTTGGTAGATCCATGTATTAGGTATTTTAAATAGTGCCACAATAAATATGAGCATGGAGTTATTTCTCTTATATGCTGACTTTATTTCCTTTATATATATGTATACTTAGAAGTGGGATAACCAGATCATATTGTAGGTCTAGTTTCAGTTTATCTGGTTTTGGCAACCTCCATAGTGGTTGTGCTAGTTTACATTTTCACCAACAATGTATGAAAGTTCCTTTCTCTCCACACCTTCACCAGCATTTGTTATTTTTATTTAATTATAACCATTAAATATAAGATGTGGGTAAGATGATGTCTCATTATAGTTTTGGTCTACATTTGAATACATTTAATATAGGATATTTTATTTTAAAACAGGTGCATTTTCATTTTCAATAAAACACTAGATTACATACAAACTATCACAAACCAGATGTGGAGGTACAGGTCTACAATCTCAGTGACTCAGGAAACCGGAGCAGGTACATCACAAATTTAAGGTTAGCATTTGCAACATAGAAAGATCCCGTCTCAAAATTTAAAAAAATAAAACATCTGGGATATAGCTCAGTGGTCTAGTGTCCTTAGGTTCAATCTTGATATGACAAAAGATGAATCAATCAATTGATCAATCATGGCTTATCTAATGTAATTATTATTTAAATGCAGCTCTTAATATTCTATATTTTCTTCCAGTTTTCATTTCTTTATAATACAGATTAGATAATTTTAAAAAGTTCTACACCACTTAATATAAACTTCTACATTATATCTGCTTAAGAAGAGAAATCAGAACTCAAAAATTACACCACAAGAAGGAAATTATCAACACAAATTTAACACATGAAAAAGAATTTAATGAGAAAGTTTTGCATAGAATTCTATATAAAGAATCAAATAAAAGAATAGCAGGATTTGTCAGTAGGTGTAAAATATAATGGTAGAAAGTGAACATGAAAAATCAGATACAAAGGATTTATGAGAAGAAAATCACTTTCCATGCATAGGAATTTCACCATCTGTATTTTTTAGGAGAACTCACATTGTTGGCAGCTTAAAAACCACAAAACATCACACTCTGTAAATACAGATGCTTAAGATTTTACTCTTGAAATCATAACAATAACACAACCAAATTCTCTTTGGCTCAAAGCCCATGAATTAGAATCAATTCTGTGCGTTAAAAAGGACTGGCATAATTTCATCACCTTACACTATTACTATCCTGTTCCTTCCATCATTTTTCAATTTAATATCTTTCTCTTATTCTACCTGCATTGTTGTCCAGTTTTCTCTGAGGAATCCAGTAAAATGTCCTCTAGAACAATTTTAACTAATGCATTTGAGTTCCCATGAGTGTGTTCTTTTCTCCCTCCTAAATTTTAGTAATTATTATTATTTTTTTTGTACCAGGGATGGAACTCAGGAGCACTTAATTACTGAGCAACATGACCAATGTTTTAATTTTTTCTTTTTTATTTTGAGACAGGGTCTTGCTAAGTTGATTGAGGCCTTCCTGAGTTACTGAGCCTGGCTTTGAACTTGTGATTCTCCAGTTTCAGTTTCCCTAGTTGCTGGAATTATGCCAAGGCACATAAGGCACTGGGCTTTAGTAATCTTTTTGATTGACATTAACTAGCCCAGAGAACTAAATAAATAAGATTTTTCTTTCTTTCTTTCTTTCTTTCTTTCTTTCTTTCTTTCTTTCTTTCTTTCTTTCTTTCTTCTTTCTTTCTTTCTTTCTTTCTTTCTTTCTTTCTTTCTTTCTTTCTTTCTCTTTCTTTTCAGAAAGTATAGTCTGTATTTTCAAATGATCACTTTATAATTTAACCTTTGAGCTTTATTGCATGTGTGATATAAGATTTCACTCACTCTTGCCAGAATGTTTGTTTGGTCCAGTATCATCCACTTATTTCTAGAATAAATAAGCTAGGATATGTCTGGCCTGGTATAGCAGCTAATGGTGAAAGTGCCTGAGCTAGCTAGGGTAGGTGAGGACAGAAAACAAATGTGAGTGAAAGTAGATATGTAAGTAAAAGATCCAACTAAAGACACAAACAGATCCCAGATCAAAAACCAAATATAAATAGCAATTTTCTTTTTGAGCTGAGAACTAAATCCAGCATTTCACTTGTGCTAAGCATAAGCTCTACCACTAAAATATAGCCCAAGCCCTAGGATAATAATTTATGGATAGTCACTGAATTCTCAATAGAGCAAACGAGTTTTTCTTGGTATCATTTTCCTGAAGAGAACAAAAGAAGAAAGGTGGTCTCACTAAGCTTCAAAAATAAGCATCAATGTTAGTATTGAAAACTGAAATAAACCTTAGCAGGTATTATAGTTTGGATATGAGGTGTCCTCCAAAAATTCCTGTGTTAAAGCAGAAATATTCAGAACTGAAATGATTAGATTGCAAGAGATATAAACTAATTAGTTTATCTAGTTTTAATGGAACGACTGTCGGCAGGTGGAATGTGGCTTGAGGAGTTGGGCCAATGGTGACATGCCCTGGAAGAGTTCATTGTCCCTGTGGTCCATTTCCCTTTCTCCCCCTCCTTCTGTCATCAAGTCTTGAGAAGCTTCTCTCCACCATGCCTTCTGCCAGGATGTGCTGCCTCACATTGGGCCCAGAGCAATGGACTTGGATGATCAAGGATTATAAATCTCTGAAACAGTGAGTTAAAATAAATTCGTCTTTCTCTAAGTTGTTTTTGTCAAGATTTGGGTCAGAGTGACAATAAGCTAATACCAAAATTAGTACTAGGAGTGAGACTATTGCTGTGACTAACCTGACCATGCAATGAAAAGCTATCAAACACAACAGGGTAGGTGGGGATTCTAAAGCCTTTGGAGACAGTAGGAATAGTTTGAACAAGTGTACAGATACAGGCTGTAGAAGTCTTAGAATTTTGTAAGAAGAGCTTAATGTATGTATGAATCTGGTGGAAACTTAGAAGAGCAGAATACTGATAGGAATGAAGACAATAAAGACTGTGCTCATGAGGTTTCAGAAAGAAATGAGGACTCAAATGGGAACTAAACTAGAGACCATTCATGTTACATTCCACAAAGAAACTACATTTTGCACACATCCTAAGATGTTGTCTGAGACTGAATTTAAAGGTCGTAGATTAATTAATCTGATAGAGGATATTTCAAGGCAGCACTGCATTGTCTGTGGCAGGGATTTTGCTAGCAACTTTAAGCCAAGTGTACTGAAAACTGAGAACAGAACACAGAGCTGAAGAATTTTTGAAACTTGCAGTTTGATCAGAAAAGTGTATGTAAAACCGGGGTCACAAAAGCTGCACTTTTGCAAAAACTATAGCCCCTAAAGAGAGGCTAAGTACATTTCAGAGATACAGTAGGAAAGATGTCTTGAGGGCATCTCAGAAATTTGAAAGATCACTTCCACTACAGGATCCAGTATAGAGAAAAGAAATTCTTTTGAAAAGAGATTCTGGGGGCACCCTGCTCACACAGGAAGACCTAAAAAGTTGTTTGAACAGGCTCAATTGCTGAGGTATTCAGAGGCTGTTGCAGCCATGATCCAAGAGGGCCTGGCTACTGCTCAAGTTGGCAACACATCTTGGTGTCATCCACATGGTGTTGGTTCCAAAGGAATGCAGGAAAGTGGAGTCTGGGAGTCATGGAGGCTTCCATTGACATTTAAAAGGAAGGCCTGGGAATCCAGGCAAAGTGTAGCAGGTCCAAAATCCCTGTGGTCTGCTTCCATGAAGGTGAAGCATGAATCTACAAAGGTTATAGTAAAGATAGAAAAGTGATCCCAGAAATTAAGAAATGCAAATAAGGCAGACTGTCTGCCATGAAAAGCTGCTGGCTATGGAGAATATGAGTTTATAAAAGATCCTAGGTACACTACAACCAGCAAGGCCAGAGCAGTAGGACTGTCCAAGCCCTTTGAAGCACACACCTTGCCACCATGTGTTCTGGATGCTGTATGCTGAGTTATGAGACCTATTTGCCCTGATGAGTTTTGGTCTTGTTTTGGACCTAACCCTTCTATCTATGCCCCTATTTATCCCTTTTGGAATGGGCATGGTTACTCTGTGCCACTGCATATTGGTTATATGTAACTTGATTTTGATCTTTACAGGTTCTTACAGCCAATAGTTTGCCTTGAAAAAGTCTCAGAGGAGAGACTCCAAAGTCTCAGAGGAGACTTTGGACTTGGGATTTTGTTCAATGCTGGAATTGTTAAGACTATAGAACCTCTTGGAGATGAATGGATTTTGCATGGTAAGAGGGACATGAGCTTTTGGAGGATAGGAGTGGAATGTTATGATTTGGATTATAAGGAATCACTCCAAAGCTCCTGTGTTAATGCATAAATGTTCAGAGTTGAAATGATTGGGTTGTAAGAGTTGTAACATAATCAGTTCATCCTAGTTTGAATGGACTGGATGGTAACCATAGGCAGGAGGAGGTATGTCACTGGGGGCATGCCCAGAAGGAGTTTATCTTCTCTGTCACCCTTTCCTCTTTCTCCCTCTCTGTCTTCTGGTCATCATGTTCTTGGCAATATCCCTCCATCATGCCCCTCTGATATTATGTGCTACCTCACCTTGGGTCCAGAGGAGTTGGCTCAGCCAACCAACTAAACCTCTGAGATTGTGAGCCAAATTAAGCTTTTCTTCCTCTATGTTGTTCTTATTAGGTATTTTTTTGTCATAGCAACGAAAAGCTAACAAACACAAAAGGGTAGGTTGGAACTCCCAATTTGCACAAACTTATTTCTGAATTTTGGTATTGTTTTTCCATCAGAAAATCAGATTTTTGAAGATTAAATCCTAATGATCTAGGCCAAAGCATTCTTAAATCTTGCAATAAATAATTCTTGATAGAATAAAAGGTGAACAAATCAACTTAGCTCAGGAAATTCCAGGGAAAATTTTCTTATATAAATGACAAACAAAATAGAAATTAACCCTATGGATAGTATAGTGATTTAAATTTTTAAAGGATAAATGTAGTACAAATGACTAAAAGCTAATCCAGTTAGGATCATCCATTAAATCAACAATTTATACTAAATGATCTCCAAAATCACATTCAGCTTTAAAATTGAATTATGATATGTTAACATACAATTTGGGCACCAGATTTGTAGATGGAGTGGACCCTGTTCTCAACATACTCAAAACTTTTATTGAAAGACAGACATACAATATGTAATACAAATACATGTTAACTAGAAATTATATGTATGTGTGTGTGCACATACATAGAGAGATGATATCAATTATGATGAATGAGAGATAACTAGATTGGATGAAAACTTGGGTAGATTTTGAAGGCAATACAGAAGCCATTAAATGAATAAAATAAAACTCCAGTGTAAGAGGATAGGCTGATATGCATGAAAGTATAAAAGAATCCCCTATTTATGAAATAGCAAGTTCAGGACCAATGTAATACAAAATATGCATATTGCCTGTGAGCACTTCAAAAACACTGAAGAAACATATAAAAGCTTCTCATCTTTTGGAGTTTCACCATACAGCTCAGCCATTGCATGCTTTCAGGTAAAGTGGTGCCAAAATCAGGTTTGTATAGTAAAAAAAGCACACAAAAATTTGGAGATGTTCTGAAGAATATGTGATTACAACAAGATATCTAGTCCAGGAGTGAGAGGATGAAAATCTGTGAATGTGTTGTAAAGACGGAGAGAAGGGAACACATTACAAAGGCCTAAAGGGTACAAATTCAGTAGAACCAATTATTAATTAAGCACCAGAAGGAAATTGGTCAGAAGTAGAAGAAATGGTGATTGGTGGTGACACCAAACATGAAATAAGAGTTTTGGCTAGCAAGGAGAAAGAGACAATAGAAAATTTAGTTGTTAGTAACTTAATGAAATAGTTGCAATGACATCCTGATGAGAATGCTTAGCAATAACCTGTATGTTTGGATCTAGTAGTTTGAAGATAGACCAGGGTAAAATATCCTCTTTGGGGTCCCTTTAAAGAATAGAAATTAAAATCACAATCAGTCTCATAATTTAATTAGATTTTGATTTGTGACATATTATAAATAAAGAAGAACAACATAGATTCATGGCCGGATCTCCTACCCTCTTCCAAAAACTCTTTTTGAAATAGAAGAGAGAATTTTAACACTGTTGCCCAAGATCTTCTCATGCTGAAAACACAACAACGAGCAGTGATTTTCATGGAATCATCAGCTTTTCTCCCATGTCCTTAATATTGTGGGATCAGGAATGCAGAAACCAAAATAAATCCTATATAGAGTGTCTTCATATACTCTGTACAAACCCTCTAATCTGGACCACAGATGATGAAAAAGTGTTTAGAACTCAGAAATTCAGTTCCTTTAAACTATTGAAATATAATCAACGCCCCGCAAAGTTCTAACAATTGAGAAGGTTTTTCTTGTTTGCTGTTTTTGGGGGGTGGGCAGTGATGGGAGCATAGGCAGGGAAGAGGGTATATATTTGTAGGAAAACACATTTGGTAGAAAACAGTGCTGTGAATTAAAGCAAATCAGTTTATAGTTTTTAACTTGACTTGGTGTTTTGTTTCAAAAGGATTACTGTATTTTATTACAGGGTGGTGTGCTACTATGTTATAACTTTTTTTTTTTTTTTTACAATATACGTATGGGTAACATGTATTATACAATATACAAATCATACTTCCATTTGATAATATGAAAATTTAAAAATTGTAAAGCATTATTTTCTTTGTCTTCTCTTAAGGCCACCAGCACAATATAGGTACATCGATGACAATCCTTCTGCTCCAATGAAAATTCAGTAATAACCAAATTATTGTCCTAGGGCTGAGATGTGGCTCAGTGGTAGAGTGTGCTTAGCATGCATGACTCCCTGGGTTTAATCCTCAATTCAAAAAAAATCCTACTTATTTGGATGAGATGTTATATAGGGCATGCAATGATTGCAGTTTATTCATTGTTTGCTCTGTGGCAGTACAGTGTTTTTTTCTTGTCATTTATATGCAAAATAGCCTTAAAATCATTCTGCAAACCATGCATTATAATCTCAGTTGTAGAGCCAAGGAAACTGTAGTTCAAATAAAATGTTTTTTCCCCCTGGTATTTATAGCCAGTAATTAGTAGAACTAGAACTAAAATGCAAGATATTGGACAAAGTCTAAATGATTTGCTATAGCATTCTGTGTCCTGGGCTTCAGATGAGATAGAGGATAGTTGTTTCAATGCCCTGTAGTCAGCTTCATACTGTCCATATTACACAATAGATTTTTAAATTTTGCTAAAATCATAGTAATATTTACTTTCTAGTAAGACAAGCATATAAAGTAATAAGGTTTAATTTTCCTTGAATAATTTAGTCTAGCTTTTATCATAAGAGTCTGTTCTTAGGGTTGTTTGGGTTTCTTTCTCTCTAATAGATAAGTTGCACATACAATTACTTGAGACTTAATCCTATATTTTGATAATTTGACCTAGAATATCATTCAACAGCACTTCCAGGCCATCTAGTTTACCTGACTTTTTACATTTCATATTAAAGCACTACCATTTTAAAGCAAAATGCAAATTCTGGGCAACTATTTATTTGTTCTTTTTAATAATTTTTAGTTATTTAGAAAATGTTCTATCTATGCTCAGTTGTAAACCTGTGTCTTCCAACAGGTACTTTTCTACAGGGACCTGTTTTTCCCTGAACCTGTCACTACAGCAGCCCAGCTTTTCTGGTACTCTCCAGCATGCCCCTTTCCAGTTTCCCCACAGCATAGACAGGCTCAGGGAGTTCTAGGGTAGATTTTGTTATCATTCCTTTAAGGTACATTTTGTTACATTCCTACATAAATTCCTTTGCATATAGATGTACTTAAGGGACCTTAATATTGCTCTCGCTGGAATTCTTAAGTAAGTTCTCAACCAGCAGAGACTTCTTCCAAATAGTCTATGCATTTTCTCTGTAGCATACAATTTCCAGTTCTCAGTGTTTTGTGGATTTAATGGAGATCAAAGTAAACATTAATACAATGGCTTCTGATCCTATTTCTTTGTGTGTTACAACAATACACACAATGTTATTTAAACAGGTCAGCTCCTTACTATAATCTCCATAAAAGCATAAAACAACTGCCTGGCCAAGAGTTAGTGAATGGTTTATAAATTAAGGATACTGCCCTGTGGAAATCCAAAATGCTCATCACTTCTGCTTTAAGAAAATCCTTTTCTTCTGTGTTGAGATGAGTATAACTAGGTTTTACAAAGTTAAAGAAGGGAAGTTTAACTTTCTGAGAAGCAGGGTACATTGAAGGCAACCTCCAAGAGTTTACTGATGCCAGTTGTCAACAGCATTTCCTGTTAGTGGATGAAGGCCACAAGGCAGGGATGTATTGTGCATACATAGGACAACGTCTAGTAACTGCAGTGCATGGGGCCATGTCAGCCTCTGCTACCCAATTTAACTTTGTTTTAAGAGGATCTATGAAATAAGCATATTTCTCCTGAGCATGCTCTTAATTGTTAAAAAGAAAAAATAAAAAGAGAATTGATTGGTTGAAAGAGAAGGCATCAACATTGTTGGGAACAAGATTAATGCTAATTAGGAAGGCCATGAAGACTGAGAGGCATTCAGTGAAGACAAAATTTAAAAATATGCATATACTTCTTTTTAATTATGATTATTAACATATATTAATTGTACAAATTAGTGGGTGTCACTGCAATATTTCCAGACATGCATATGCAGATACATTCATTTCTTGAGTCAACAGTTCATTAGAATTCCAATAGTGTGACTATGCTCTATCTAAAAATGGTTTTTTGATATACCTATTTGAAGGTTTAAAATTAACACTTCTAATATACCTAATTTTTAACTAGTCAATAACAAAGTTTCAGAAAAATTATTATTCCACTGCAATGTTTTATATATAATTTCTAGGCCACTGAATTCCACTATTAATACAAATACACATTTCAATAATGATATTTTCAAACATAGATTACATGGTATTATGATTTTTACAATTTCTGATAACTGCATTTTACAATATATATTAGATGTAGTATTAACAAAAATTATAGCATAAGTGTATTGTAGAGTATTTGAACACACAAGTATAACAGGTTGTGAGAATATAATGATATTATATAATCTTAACTTTTTCAGGAACTCTTCCTCAAAAAAAAGAATTATTATTTCAGATAAATTACTAAATGTCCTTCTCTAACCAAATATGCTTATATGTTTTCAAAATGTCTTTTGTTCCTTTTCTTTCACATATCTTTATATATAATTAATATATTTTGCAAATTTACTGAGAAACTATTCCACATTTAGTTACATCTGTTCCAAAAGCACTGAAATAACAAATGAAGTAAAATATTGACACATAGACAACAACAATAACAGAATTTAAGAAAGAAAAGTATGTAACTGATATGGTAGGATTTAGATACTTTTGGACTTGGGATTGAATCTAGGGCCTCCAGCATACGGGGCAAGTGCTCTGACACTGAGCTATATCCCCAGCTCTGGACCTGTCCATTTTAGTAGGTATCCCAAGGTATTATAGGTTCCACTGGGTAACACAAAGATGGAAGCTGGATTTGAGAATCTTACTTAACCTTGATTCCTAAAGAATTTCTGTTGCAGGCAGCCAACCAGGAAGCCTGCCTGGATCTCAGCTGCTAGATTCTATAATCTACTTCATAAGAAACTGGCAAGCTGGGCGTGGTGGCTCAAGCCTGTAATCCCAGCATTTAGGGAGGCTGAGACAGGAGAATCGCGAGTTCAAAGCCAGCCTCAGCAATGGCAAGGTGCTTGCTAAGCAACTCAGTGAGACCCTGTCTCTACATAAAACACAAAATAGGGCTGGGGATGTGGCTCAGTGGTTGAGTACCCCTGAATTCAACCCCCGGTACCAAAAAAAAAAAAAAAAAAAAAAGAAACAGGCAAATGATGGAAAACGGAAAAGGAAATTTTATCTGGTTTGATCAAACTGGGCATTTGATCAAACCCAGAAACAGGGTATATTCTTCTAAAATAGAGTTCCATGCCTTAATAGATAAATCTGTTGCTACAGCCATCCAAGTTTGCCTATTAAGCCCACTGTCAAGTTAATGACACATAAAACAATTGTGTTAAATCAACATGTACTTTGCAGATATATGTTGTAATCAAAAACTTCCTAAGCCAAAGGTAGCATGCTTTCTCTCTTATGTGGGAGCTACACAGGCAAAAAGAGAAAGAAAGGTGGTTGTGAGGTGGGAAGGAGGGGAGTCTCATGAAAATTGAAGGGGCATAAGTAGAGTAGAGGAAAAGGACTGGGGGAAGAAGGAGGGGAGGGAAAAGGGAAGTGCTGGAGAATGATATTAGCCAAAGTATATTGTTATACCATGTGCATGTGTGAATATATAACAACAAATTGTACCATTATGTACAACTATAATACACTAATAAAATAAATATGGAGGGATTTCCTGTAGGAGCTTTGAGGTAGAATTAACACTTTTCAGTTTTATGAGAGAAATCTCCCCAACAAACATTCTAAGTGTCCAGGTGTTCACGGGCATTATAATGTCCGTTGGGTGATGTAAACATGGGAACTTGATTTGGGGACGCTACTTCAGCCTGGATTTCTGGAGAATTTCTGTTATAGGCAGCCAACCCAGGAGCCTGCCTGGATGTCAGCTGCTGGATTCTACCACTTGCCATCTTCCAAACAAACTGGCCAGGCAATCTCTGTCAAAGACAAGGTCAAATTTCCCTGTCAAACTTAATTTAAGAAAGAACTCCAACTTGATTTCAGAAAAACCATGAATTGGCTAAAAAGCCCTAGACAACAGCAAGCAAACAGAATTCCAAATTGGTTTCAGGGAAATCCCCAATTTTCTAGAAAGCCCTAAAAGACAGGAAAGAAAGAAAGATAGGGTCAATTTGTATTGCCAGCAAGATTAGGGGACAAACTTCGGACCCATAGACTCCTAAAAATTCATTTTCCATTCTGTCAAAAGTGGCAAAAAGCAATCGATACTGCTAAGGAAAAGTAAAGAGGGTCCAGAAACAAAATTAAGTTTTGCAGCTGCAGGGATATTCCTTACGAGATTCCTTCCTCCAGTTTCCTGGAGGCAGATGGCATTATTGTCCCACCTTAAAGTCACCATTTTTTTTTACTGATAGCCAAGCCCAGAAACCCTCTGCCTGGATCACCTCTGGCTGGATCCAGCTGCCTTGTATGCATAAGAAACAAGCAAAAGATGGAAAAAGGGAAGATGGAGGCCTAGATGGATGCGGTGTTCCTAGTCTCTCCAGGACCAGAGTTTAAAGTAGTAGAAACACTGTTTCTCAGTGATTCTTTAGAGGACACCAAACAGCTGCCTCCATGTAGGAATTCCACTTGTGTGCTCGCAGGGCCTCTAGGCCCCAGCATTTGCAAAGGACTCCTGGCCCCAGTGCCTACACATCCTGCAGGACCTTGGGTTGCTCACCCACACAGGACCCCTAGCTGTTGCTCCTGAGGGACCCCTGGCTTCTCCTGCACAGGACCCCTGGCTGCTGCTCTTGTGTGGATCTCTATCTACCAGGGTGGAACCTCCTGTTCACCTACACAGGGGGCACCAGACAGGATCTGGAGACAAACTTTTACTTCAGCATAGCACACCACAGAGCTGCATCTCCAACACTGCATCCAAGATCACTGAGCGGTCCAGCCTTTCACCCTATAGCTGAAGCAGACAGCTTCTTTGTGAGACTCCAGCTGCGCCATTTTTCACCTGAGCGGGCAGATACCAGTAAGCAACAGACAACTCCACCTACTGGAGGATACAGGAGACTGGGATATCTGATTAATATACTACAGCTGTATTATATAGTCTTGTAACTTCCACCTGTATATGTTTTATTTTTCTTAATTTTTAGGTCTCCTTGTTAGTTGTACTCTATTTTCTTCCTTCTTACTGGTCTTCCCCAAATCTATTTTTCTCCTCTCTACTAATAATCAACTTCTTTTGGATTCCTCTTTCATGCTTTCTAGGATCTAATAACTATATCCTCACCTCTTACCATCCTAACATCCTATCCTATACCCCTCCCTCAGTTCTCTCTAGCCCACCAGCAGAAACTGTAGACCCTAGTGCAAACCTATTGTTTATACAGTAGATGCTAATTGAATTAATAATTTCTGTATATTGTGACTAAGCTGTGAATGTATTTAGGAGCTACTTGGTTTGAAACTATATATTGTTTGTATTGAGATCTGTCAATATTGGTCTCTCACTCAAAGGAGAGGTATTAGAACCCTATAGGGAAACTATAAGCCTATAGAATAAAAACTGTAACACCTTGGATCTGCAGAGCTAGAAGGAAAGATACACAAACAGCATGAAAAAACAAGGGAAGAAAGTGCCTCAAACAAACCAAGATACTACATTGTTAGAATACATGGTCAGCACAGCAGAAGAAATGTTAGAGAAGGAGTTCAGGATGTACATAATTAAAATGGTCTGTGACTTAAAGAATGATATGAGAGAAAATTCAGTCAGCAAAAGATCATTTTGATAAAGACATACATAGGCAAATACAGGAAGCAAAAGATCACTTCAATAAGGAAGTAGATATTCTGAAAAAGAACCAAACAGAAATCTTTGAAATGAAAGAAACAATAAATCAAATTAAAAACTCAATAGATAGCATCACCAGCAGATTAGATCACTAATTAGAAGACAGAACTTCAGACAATGAAGGCAAAATATTTAACCTTGAAAATACAGTTGACCACACAGTGAAGATGGTAAGAAACCATGAACAGAATATCCAAGAATTATGGGATAATATTAAAAGACCAAATTTAAAAATTATTAGGATAGAGGAAGGCATAGAAATTCAAAAGAAAGGAATGAGCAATCTATTCAATGAAATATCAGAAAATTTTCCCAAACATAAAGAATAAATTGGGTAATCCAATACAAGAGGTTTACAGAACACCAAAGGTACAGAATCACAACAGATCTACACCAAGGCACATCATAATGAAAATGCCTAGCATTCAGAATAAGGAGAAAATCTTAAAAGCCACAAGAGAAAGGAATCAGATTTCATATAGGGGGAAACCAATTAGAATCTCTACAGACTTCTCAACCCAGACTCTTAAAGCTAGAAGAGCTTGGAACAACATATACTAAGCTCTGAAAAACAATGGATGGCAAGCAATAATCTTATATCCAGCAAAATTAAGTTTTAGATTTGATGATGAAATAAAAACCTTCCATGATAAACAAAAGTAAAGAAATCACAGCAAGAAAGCCTGTACTACAGAAAATTCTTGGCAAAATATTCTATGAGGAGGAAATAAAAAACAACAATGAAAACCTACAAAGGGAGGAACTACACTAAAGGAAAGGCCAATCAAAGGAGAAACCCAGTCAAGTTAAAAACTAAAAATAAACCAAAGTGTCTGGGAATACAAACCATGTCTAAATAATAATCCTGAATATGAATGGCCTAAACTCAGCAATTAAAATACATAGACTGGCAGATTGGATTTTTAAAAAAAAAGACCCAACAATATGCTGCCTCCAAGATACTCATATCATAGAAAGAGATACTCACAGATTAAAAGTGAATGGATGGAAACAATCTAGCACTCACATGGACTGTGTAAACACACAGGGGATTCCATCCTCATATCAGTTAAAGTGGACTTCAAACCAAAGTTAGTGAAAAGGGATAAAGAAGGTAATTTCATACTGCTTAAGGGAACCATACATCAAAAAGACATAAAAATCTTAAATATCTATGCCCCAAACAATGGGGCAGCCATGAATGTCAAACAAACCCTTCTCAACTTCGAATCAAATAGACCACAACACAGTAATACTGGGTGACTTCAACATACCTCTCTCACCACTTGACAGATCTTCCAAACAAAGACTAAACAAAGAATCTACAAAACTCAATAGAAAAATGAATAATCTAGACTTAACAGACATATATAGAATATTCCATCTTTCAACAAGGAAATACACTTTTTTCTCAGTAGCACATGGATCCTTCTCCAAAATAAATCATATGCTATGCCACAAAGAAAGTCTTAGCAAACACAAAACAATAGAGATACTACCCTGCATTCTATCTGACCATAATGGAACAAAATTAGAAATTAATGACAGTTTAAAAAAAAAGAAGCTACTCCAACACTTGGAGACTCAATAATTTGCTATTGAATGATTCATGGATAACATCAGAGAGGAGATAAAAAAGTTCTTAGAGGTAAATGAGAACTCTGATACAACATATCAAAATCTCTGAGACACTATAAAGGCAGCACTAAGAAAGTTCATTGCATTAAGCTCATATATTCAAAGATGTAAAAGTCAACAAATCAATCACTGACTTGACACTACATCTCAAAGCCCTAGAAAAAGTGAAACAAACTAACACCAAAAGAAGTAGAATACAGGAAATAATTAGAATCAGGGCTGAAATCAATGAAGTTGAAACAAAAACAATTCAAAAAAATTGACAAAACAAAAATCCGGTTCTTTGAAAAAATAAACAAAATTGACAAACCCTTATTCACCCTAATGAAAAGAAGAAGAGAGAAAATCAAATTACTAAAATTTTTAATAAAAAAGGAAATGTCACGACAGACCCTGCTGAAATACAGAGGATAATTAGAAACTATTTTGAAAATCTATATTCTAGTAAAATTGAAAACATTGAAAAATTTCTAGAGACATATGACATACCCAAACTGAACCAGGAGGACATTCATGACTTAAACAAATCAATTACAAGCAAGGAAATAGAAGATGCCATCAAAAGCCTTCCAACCAAGAAAAGCCCTGGACCATAGAGATTCTCAGCTGAGTTCTTCAAGACCTACAAAGAAGAACTAACTTCAATACTCCTCAAATTATTCCATTAAATGGAAAGGGAGGAAACTCTTACAAACTCATTTTATGAGGCTAGTATCACCCTGATACCAAAACCACACAGAGACACATCAAGAAAGGAAAATTTCAGACCAATATCCCTGATGAATATAGACAATAAAAATTCTCAATAGAATTTTGGCAAATTGTATACAAAAGCATATTAAAAAAAATAGTGCACCATGATCAAGTGGACTTCATTCCAGGGATGCAAGTTTGGTTCAACATACGGAAATCAATAAACGTAATCCATCACATCAACAGACTTAAAAATAAGAATCACATGATTTTTTCAATTGATGCAGAGAAAGTATTTGACAAATTACAGCACCCTTTCATGTTTAAACACTAGAAAAACTAGGGATAGTAGGAATATACCTAAACATAGTTAAAGCAATCTATGCTCAACCTAAGGCCAACATCATCCTAAATGGAGAAAAATTGGAAGCATTCTCTCTAAAAACTGGAACAAGACAGGCATGCCCTCTTTCACCACTCTTATTCAATATAGTCATTGAAACTCTAGTCAGAGCAATCAGAGAGATGAAATAAATTGAAAAAAATATGAATAGGAAAAGAAGAACTCAAACTATAATTATTTGCAGATGACATGATATTATACTTGAAGAATCCAAAAAATTCCACCAGAAAACTTCTAGGACTGATAAATGAATTCAGCAAAGTTGCAGGATATAAAATCAATATCCATAAATCAAATGCATTTTTATACATTAGCAAGAGTTCTCTGAAAGAGAAATCAGGAAAACTACTCCATTCACAATAGCCTCAAAAAAAAAAAAAAATACTTGGGAATCAATCTAACAAGAGTGGTGAAAGACCTCTACAATGAAAACTACAAGACACTAAAGAAAGAAATTGAAGAAGATCTTTGATGATGAAAAGATCTCCCATGTTCTTGGATAGACAGAATCAATATTATTAAAATGGCCATACTACTCAAAGTACTATACAGATTTAATGCAATCCCAATTAAAATTCAAAAGTCCTTTTTTATAGAAATAGAAAAGGCAATCATTAAATTTATTTGGAAAAATAAAAGACCCAGAATAGCCAAAGCAATCTTCAGTAAAAAGAGTGAAGCAGGAGGTATCACAACAGCAGACCTTAAACTATACTACAAAGCTATAGTAACAAAAATGGCATGGTACTGGCACCAAAATAGACATGTAGACCAATGATACAGAATAGAAGACACAGACACTAACCCACATAAATACATTTATCTCATAATTGACAAAGATGCCAAAAACATACATTGGAGAAAAGATAGCATCTTCTACAAATGGTGTTGGGAAAACTGGAAATCCATATGCAGCAAAATGAAACTAAACCCCTATCTCACACCATGCATAAAACTCAACTCAAAGTGGCTCTAAGACTTAGGAATTAGACCAGAGACCCTGCGTCTAATTGAGGAGAAAGTAGGCCCAAATCTTCATCATGTCAGATTAGGTCCCAACTTCCTTAACAAGACTCCTAAAGCACAAGAAATAAAAGCAAGAATCAATAAATGGGATAGATTTAAACTAAATAGCTTCTTCTCAGCAAAAGAAACAATAAATGAGGTGAACAGACAGGCTACATTTTTGCCACATGCACATCAGATAGAGCACTGATCTCCAGGATATATAAAGAACTCAAAAAACTTAACACCATAAAACAAACAACCCAATCAATAAATGGGCTAAGGAGCTGAACAGAAACTTCTCAGAAGAAGATATACAATCAATAAACAAATATATGAACAAATGTTCAACATCTCTAGCAATTAGAGAAATGCAAATAAAAACTATCCTAAGATTTCATCTCACCCCAGTCAGAATGGCAGCTATCCAAAATACCAGCAACAGTAGTAAGTGCTGGCGAGGATGTGGTGAAAAAGGCACACTCAAACATTGCTGGTGGGACTGCAAACAGGTGCAACCAATCTGGAAAGCAGTATGGAGATTCCTTAGAAAACTTGGAATGGAACCACCATTTGACCCAGCTATCCCACTCCTTGGTCTATACCCAGAAAACTTGAAAATACCATACTACAGTGATGCAGCCACTTCGATGTTTATAGCAGCTCAATTCACAATTGCTAAACTGTGGAACCAACCTAGAAGCCCTTAAATAGATGAATGGATAAAGAAACTGTGGTATATATACACAATAGAATATTACTCAGTAATAAAAGAGAAAAAAATAAGGCATTTGCAGGTGAATGGATGGAATTAGAGAACATCATGCTAAGCAAAGTAAGCCAAGCCCAAAAAACCAAAGGCCAAAGTTTCTCTCTGATTAGTGGATTCTGATACATAAGGGGGGTCGGGGTGGGGAGCATGGGAGAAATGGAGGAACTTTGAATGGGGCAGGGGGGAGGTGGGGAAGGGGAAGGGGAATAGGAGTAGCAAAGATGGTTGAATGAGATGGACATGACTATCCTAGGTGCATGTATGAATACACAAATAGTGTGACTCTATCTTTTTTTGCAACCAGAGAGATGGAAAATCGGGCTCTATATATGTACTCTGACTTGAAATGCATTTAAATAAATAAATAAATTTTAAAAATTTAAAAAATGGAAAAAGGAGTTTTATACAGTCTGATCAAACTATGGAGAAGCACAAAACAGGATGATAGAAGTTCAATTAAATTACAAAACACAATAGATGAAACAGAGAAAAAGAGAGAGTCTTAGACTGGACTTATACAGCCACCTAAGGGATTTTAAGAGCTGCCTCTGAAACAGCAAAAATTAAGAGTTAAAAAGAAAGGGATTGACGGAAAAGTTTGCCAGGTAGATACTAGGTAAAAGTAGTTACAACAATATTAGCATCAGATAAAATCCTTGATTGAAGTGAAGAGCTGAAATTATATTCAGTTAATTCAGACATTGTAACCTCAAGCATGCCTATTCAAAAGCCTCTAAAAGTCACCTTTCTAGGGGCTGGGACTATAGCTCAGTGGTCCTACAGACCCTGTGTTCCATCACCAGCATTACCAAAACAGAAAAAAAGTCACCTTTCCTTTCTACTCTATAATCGTCATTGTTCCCATGGCTAAATATTCCTAAAGCTATAATTTATGTTACTGTCTCCAAACTTCAAATCCTTGTTACTTATGCAACTTCAAATTTATTAATAAGAAAACGGTTGAAATAATTTAAGAAACTTAGCAGATATTAACAATGTTCACAACAAAAAGCACCCTGCATGTTCAATATTGGTAAAATAAGCTTTAAATACCATGTCCTTTTCCTCAAGGATTTTTACTTTTCTAACAGAATATTGAGTCTTGAGGTTAATAGGATATGAACAAATTAAATGGTCATATCAGTACAAATTTATAAGAAAATACAGCTTTCTAGAAAGAAGATGCATGAAAAAAGCATAGCTGTCAGTAAATTCAATCTTGATTGGACACTATAAGTCTCATAAATAATTATAATCCCTCTTAAATTTGACCATTGAGAATGTGAGGTAAGCTTTTAACACTTGTGCAGACGTTATGATATGCATTTCATAAAATGATATTCTTATTGTTTATTTATCTTTTCACATCATTTCCTGATTGTAATATTTATTTGATGTATATTTTTAAATAAAAAGCATATTCGGGCTGGTGGTATAACTCAGTTAGTACAGTGCTTGCCTTGCATGCACAGGGCCTGAGTTCTAATCCCCAGCAGCACAAAAAAAAAGGCATATTTAACTCATCATTTTTTAAGCTAGCTTGTTCCACATTTGACACCTTTCAAGGTTGAAGTGATAGCTAAGAAAATGAAAAAAAAAAAGGCATTTCTTCAAATTAATTTAAAATAATTATGTATGGCTATCTTTAATAATTAAAATGAAAATATTTAAAAATGCATGTAACCAAGAATGTCAATGAAGAAAGGAAAGAGTTGTTATATAATGTATTAAGTGTGAAGTAGCCAAGTGTTAAAAATATAGGAATTGTAGATACAAATATTTAACTTATATCATCCAAGAAAAAGTTATACATATAAAATTCAATTTACTTACTGCATATTATAATATTTCATGGTCAACATTTTGTTTTATGGCTACGATTACCCCAAAATGTAAGTATCCTCTTTGAATTTCCGTTGGTACCATAAAGTATATTTGGGTGAATGAGCTCTTAGCAGTTGCAAATTAACAAAATTAAGAAAGGAAACACTAAGTTGGGCACTCATGGTCATTTAAGAGCAAAGAAATTGAAATTTAAGGTTACTTTGCCATCTTGGAAAATTTCTGAAAAAAAAAAAAAAAAGCAACATCACTAAATAGTGAAATCAAAATCAGTACCCATCATGCATTTGCTAAAGTGTCTCATTAAACTGAATTATGTGCTCTTTCCCCATAAAATAAACTGACCAGTAACTGCAACATGATTTTAAATATCTTCTTCATGGTTTAACAATGAAGCATTACATATGTTTTTGTTGTTCTAGAAACAGTTCATTTCACTATAACTCAATATTATAAAGGTAAAGGAAGAAGTGGTCTTCTAGGAAAATTTTTTAGCTTGCCAGATGTTATGATGAAAGGCTTGTGTGAGTGAGCAGCATTAAAAAGAGAGCAAATGCTTGATACTTAATTAGACTTTTGACAGCCAATTTTGGGTGCTAAATGTGATTAAATGTAGCTGCAAGTCTTTGGAGTGACTTTCTTAGTTTCAAACCTTAGTATTACTTCAGTTATATAAAACCCATCCACTCTAACTTCAGCCTCCCAGTTATAAACATGAAGCATGGAGGCCTACCCCATTAGCAAATTCAGGCACAGTTGTTGGATGAACATATTTTTGATGAGTAAACATTAAAATATCTTTTTAAAAAAATGATTGACAAATCAAAGCTAATGAAAATCCCAAATGTTGTCTGTAATCCCTGCACTTTGGGAGGCTGAGACAGGAGAATCGCGAGTTCAAAGCCAGCCTCAGCAACGGCGAGGCACTAAGCAACTCTGAGACCCTGTCTCTACATAAAACACAAAATAGGGCTGGGGATGTGGCTCAGTGGTCGAGTACCCCTGAGTTCAATCCCTGGTACCAAAAAAAAAAAAAAAAAAAAAAAGAAAATCCCAAATGTTATTATAAGTCAGAACTTCATTGTACTATTTTTTTTTACTTTATTAAAGGCTCAATGAAGATTTTAAAATGAAATTATCTTTATCTTGGTATTTTTCTCTTTCTTGAGCTGTTTATCACGTTGTCTTACAAACTTCTGGAAGTGCTAAGTGCTGAGTTTCTTTTATCGAATAGATTCCTTCTGGCAAAATTGATTATGTGAATAAATCTATTGTTTTTCTTTCCTGGTTTCCACTTTCTAATCTATTATTCAATCTGAAAAGGTGATGCTGCTGAATTCACATCCTATCCATATTTGGGGTTTTCTTTCCAGTATTAGAATTTAAAAAGCCTATGATTTTGTTACTGCTAAAAATTTACCTTGGATAGAATCATTTTGAAAAGCCTCTATATGACAGCAATTCTGGCTTTGGTTGAATTAGATGATTTTATTTGAAATTCTTTGATATGTGGCAATCGGAGGTGGGTAGTGATGGAAATGTTATTTATCATAATTTAGGTGATGTTAATGAATGTATCTGCATTCACCCAAATTTATCAAACTATACATTTAAAGTTATTACATTCTATCTTATGTCAGTTGCTATATTCTATTTTATTTCAAGAAAAATGCAAATTCCTCTTAGCTTCTGAAGCATTTTTTTTTAAAAATCTTGCGCAACATGAGATTATTAAAAGACCATATCAATGAAGCACCTTAGGGCAGCAGAGCAAGCAATCAAAAATGCAAAATGCCAAGTTCCACCATTAAAAGTTAGATACTAAAAGTCCCAAATTAGATAATAAGAATTTAGATAGTAAACTTTCCAATGGAAATGCCTTTTGTAAGATAAATACTGCATAGTTTAATTAGAAAAAAAAGAAAAACAAGTAATAACAGGAACGAATAAAAATTTGGATCTCAGTGTCCCAAAACTAAAAATACTGTTGACAATGGATATAGAGGCTTGGGTTTAACTACTGGTATTTGAATATCCTAAATATGAAAAGAGATTTTACATATGCAATGGCTTTTAAAACTGAGACTTCCATAAAATCAATATTAATATTGTTTAAGGTAATGAGTTAATAAATTTATAGCTAAAATAACTTTACATATATGTATTTAGAGAATGTATTTTACAAATTAAAGCTTTTATTTTATAAATTAAACCTTTACTTTTTTTCAAAAATTTTTTTTGTGGAGATTGATATTGCTTAAACCTAACTTCCATTGACCCCTAAAAGACTATCTTAGTAAAGCAATGACTGTAATTACCCTTGCAGGTAATGAGTCTTACGGATCTCTTAGCTTTCAGTTTGTCATTTCCAGTTAATATCATTGCCTGCAAAAAACAATCCTTTGCAAAGTAATGATCAGACTGTTGTTAAATGAAGCTTTCATTTACTGCCATCTACTTAGGTGTGATTAGATTAAAACCCTAAGTGATCTAGAGAATTAAATCAAATGACCTCCCATTTTCTGATGCACATGGTCCTTTCAGTCAGTTTATTCTGTTAGACACTCTTAGCTGTACTTTAGTCTGATGCAAATGAATATTTCTAATTGCAATTTACTAAAGTACCACATCTTTAGCACTGATCTTTCAAATTAACAATTTTTCATATCTTGGAAGCTAATTTCACAAAGTGCCTAAATTAGAAATCTAAGGACTCTGGAAATTTTGTTGGTTAAGATATTTAGTAAAATATAAATAATATTCAAAAAATTATCTGTAAGACCCTTTCTTGGAGTCATAAATGGACAATACAATTGAACAAAATTTGGTCTGACTAAATAATTATAGCAAAATTCAATTTTAGTGACTGACCTGAAGGCCTGTGAACTATAATTTGTGGCTCCATAATAGTGAAAAATGATGAATAGAGGAGAGTAAAAAAGCTAAGATGCTATTAATGGATTTTGATGAGAAGCTATTAATAGATTTATATGAAAAATTTGTTTTTGACTAAGCTATTAGAAAAGGTTTTAAAACCAGATAATTATAAAAATACCATATAATGACAATAAAACTGAAAGATGAAATTCTAAGGTATTTCAGATTGATTAATGGTCAAGTGAAGTTGAAGAGGATATTTTGACAATTATTAATTTGCCTTGTCTGTTGATCTTGTAAAATACAAAACATCCACCACTTTATACTATATAATTTTCCCATGAAAAAAAAAAACTGGGATATGTCACTTTGAGGAGACAGAAAAATGAGCTGGAATACTTTCTGTTTGGAACTTGCAAATTTAATTGAGAGTTAGAGCTTTGAGAAGTGTTTTCCAAATTCTATTTACATCATCGCTCTCTCTGTTCAAGCTATCCAATGAGGCTGATTAAGATGATAGAATTATTCTTTGGTATGGAATGGAACTCTTTTAGGTTAACATGTAAAAGAGAGGACCATGAAATGTGGGAAGAAGAAAAAAAGAGTTGTTCCATTTTTCCTATCTGTCTGGAAGTAAAGGTGGTAGCATAGGCGGTGGGGGACAGAGCAGCATGGCCACTAATTTGAGAGTCACCAGAAATTGCTTTCTTCTGCAGGGTGAGAGATCTTGCCATCAAAGTTAAAGAGTAGGATCAGTGGGATGGACACAAGGTATGAAAGAGAACTAGCAGTCTGTACACATAAGGGCTTGCTCAGTTCATCCTTTACCATGCCCTTCCCAACGTACATCCAGACAGATACCATCTTGGAAAAAGAAAATGTAATTGAAAAGGTAGATTAGAGATTTAACACCCAAGTGGGATTAAACTGAATTATTTTGTTCATTTGTCATCTAATTATTGACTTAGAGTAAATCATAAATGAGATTATACATTCATTGTGTTTCTTATAAAGGGTTTAATTAAGGGATTTTTCCAGTTTAGGGATTGGTAAATAAGCAAATATATAGATTAACTACAAAGATTACTTTTTTCACATATCCAAGTTCAGCATTTTATGCTGACATATGCAACTTGTGTATTGATTGAATAATCATGATTAATAGAGTGCAAGTTAGAAGCAACCTTATTATTTATCCAATTCCATAAAAGTGTTTGCAGTATTAAATTTGTTTCTACATCACATACAACCAGAGAAATGAAAAGTTTTGCTCCATCTGTGTACAATGAATCAAAATGCATTCTGCTATCATGTATACCTAAGTAGAATAAATAAACCAATACAATTTTTTTAAAATTTGGTTTTTTGTACTTAATATTTGTCATTTTCAAATAAAACCTCAGGCTGTACTTTGAGTCATTTTTATGTAATTAAATGTCCAGCTCAGTTTAATGATTATACAATTTTGAATGTGTTCATGTTCTTCAGCTGTGATGGCAGAATTCACTTTCAGAATTTTAGAGAAGGATAAAAGAAGTTCTCATCTTCTCCCATTTAGAGTCCCTCATCAACTACTGTTTCTGACTTCTACCATCATTGGCCTACAATAAAAGAACAGCTGAAAAGGACTCAGGCTCTCTGATATCTGTGTACCTGGAGGCAGATGTTCAGTTGCTGGGTCTTGCTCCCGTGGTTCTTGTTTTAGTTTCCTTGGAGAGTCTTCTGTAAAGAATGTCTGGTTAAACTTTCCTGAATGTAGTTACTTTCCCTTTTGGTTAGCCACTTTTGACTATTCATGAGCCTCCAGGAATCCAGAAACCTATTACTTATCTCTCATTTGGGTTCCCAGGTGGTCCACTTGGTCCTTTCAAAATATCTTTATATTGATTCCTGCTAGCAGTACCCAGTAAGTGCAGTCACTTGCACTGCATTTCATAGCAAGGTTCAGTAGAAGACTTGTTCTCTCTCTGCTCTAGGCAGCAGACAATGGTCAGCAATTTCCATTGGCTTTCATCATTGTAATATCTAGGCCAGAGTCAATATCAGTCCTCAAGTTCCTCAGGATGAATGGAACATAAGTTTCTCCAAGCATTACTGTGAAGATACTGGAAATAAGAATATAACTCTTTCCCCTTACCAAGAGGCAGTAGAAAGGAATACACCATAGCACACTACCTGCTGTTTACAAGGGAATGTCAATTCTATTGCTGATAACTCTTCAATTTCTCTTCTAAATCTTAGAACTGAGGTTGGAAAATCAGTTTCCCATTCTGTTTGCACTTTCCCAATAAATGGCTTTGCACTTGGTTTTCAGCCATGTTTCTGTTCTTTGGCATGCATTTGGTAGTATTTGGCTCTGATGACTTCTACAAATGACCCTAAACTACAAAAGATAGTAGATAAAACTAACTCAGGTTATATAAATTGAAATAAAAAACTGAAGGTCATTGACAAGTTCCAGAACTGTGATAATACAAATTCAGTTTCTATGTTTTCCCTACTAATCATGTTTATTTCTGAAATTCATTATGTCTAGTTATAACAATATATCATTTATAGAGATGACAAATGTGTAGAATTATATGTTTATATTATGTAGTTAATACATGTAATACATTTTATATTTTGTATACTCCTAATATATACATATATATTAATGTGAATCTTTCTATTTAAATTACTTACATTTTGTTTATCCTAAAATTTTAGTAGAGTACTAAATAACAAATCAAGTATTCTTTAATTTTTGCCCATGTAGACATTAACTGTGTTAACTCAATGTTAAAATAAATGTTAGGGACTGCTGGTTATTCTTCAATGCCATTTCTTTCTCTTCTGGCTATATCATTTCCGCACATTCTCTGTTCTTTTTAACCTAAGAGTCATAGCTGTATAAGTGAATTCTAATTAGTAGAATGTAAGGAAAAGCAATATATACTAATTTCAGACTTACTCCATAATCTCATTTCAATCTTCTATGATATATTTCCACTTGAATTTTTGAGATGGCGATATTTCAAAGCTCTAGAAAGTCAGATACAAAAGAGGATACTGCTTAATTTGCATGGGCCCTATGCAAGTGATAGAAGCATAAGCTATCTATAATTTTAAAACACTTTTGAATGTTATGTAATAAAAGTTTAAACTAGGATATTAAGTTTTGGGACCCTTTGTTATTATATCCTAAATTAACCTAACACAGGTATTGATATCTTGAAGTGAAGTTCCTACATAAAAGAAACCTGAAATATGTGACATTACCTTACTAGTCGCAAAGAGGTATTCAGAGTTGGACATATGGATCAGTGGTAGAGCACTTACTTAGCATGTATGAGGCCCTGGGTTTGATCTCCAGGACTATATACACACACAAAAGCCAAATATTTTGAAAATCAATACAGTATTTTATAAAAGGAAAGTCTATACCATATATCATCAAATATTTCACAAAATATTACTGTGCTATAATTATCAAGCAGGTAAAATTTCTATTTGGCTTCTACTGGAAGTTTCTGAAACAGAACTTAGAAGTCTCCAAAGGAAACAACAACATAAATTCTGTTTCTCTGTCTGTGGTTTGAATGTGTTCTATCCAAAAAATAAGGTTACAACTTTATCTTCACTTGGGGTTATTAAGATCTTGGGCTTTTGGGAAATAATTTAGTCATAAAAATTCAGACCTCATACATAGATTAGGGCCCTAAGAAAAGGCATTCTCTCTCTCTCTCTCTCTCTCTCTTTTTCTCTCTCTCTCTCATTCTTTTGCCATGTGAAGACAGTGTTCCTTCTTTTTGCCTTTCTACCTCCATGTAAGGACCCAAGAGGAAGGCCCTAGGCAGATCTTGGACTTCTTAGCCTCTAGATCTGTAAGACAGAAAAATTTTCATTCTTTTTAAATTATCCACTGTGTAGTATTTTCTTATAGCAGCACAAATGGACTAAGACATCTATCATTCCAGATGCCAAGTTTATAAGAATATTGAAAGTAAAGCTAATTTCAGATATATGGAGAAAATATCACTGTTTTCCACATCATTGCCTTATTGCCCATTGCAAAAAATAAAAATAAAAAATAAGCTTTACCTCTAATAACCACTAGTACCAGCAAAGCAGCAATCAAAACAGCATGTTCCAAAATTATTCTGCTTAAGTGAGAAGAAAACAGAGTAAGTTGGGATGTATTGATTTAATAGAGCTGGAGGCGGAGCGAGGTAAATCCCAAATTCTCATTGGAACTATCTCATAATCTGTTTGATTATAATAGTCATCATTGGAATAGATGACTATTCCTGAAACTGTAATTGTAAAGCATTTGTTAAATTGAAGACAGATTAATAAAATATTATTATCCTATGCCATTCATTGAGTACTAGTAGTAAAAATTTTAGAACTTAAAAACAAATGAAATTTGAAACAAGATGGCCAGATTTAAAAAAAAATAGCAGTTTTTGAAATAATAAGCCAAATGTTTTAAATTTTATGACAAACATTTACTATGGCAAAAACATGGAAAATCTTCACATATACTCATCACATTTCTATTTAAATCATCTTATATGATTTACTTAAGGAGAAATTCATCCAAATTTCACTGCTGTAATTCCTGGCCAGTTGCCTTTGATGAGAAAAGTAAAAATGAAGTAAATCTACTACAGTGAAATTTGGTGACAGCTCAGTCATCCATCCTCTGAATAGAGATATAAATAGCAATGGTGACCAGCTCTTATTTTTCCTCAGTCAAGGTCTCAAAACTAGATGCTGACAGTTCTAATGGAAGGATCATGGTAACTAACAGGCTAACCAGGGAAATGTTAGCAAAGGTAGTTCCCACATACCCACTACTCTCCCAGCTCAGTATCCCTAGCAGATGCAAAATTGACACCTATTGTGGGAAATTCCTAGACTCACAACCACTGTCTTAGTAATGTAGCAAGCCATGCAGGATGATCCATACCTCGAGAGAGGTAGCTCAAACAGCTACCACCAGGTGGTACCAAAAAGCAAGCCAAACAAAAATACTCTGGAGTGACACAAATAATCCTATGGTGCTCCAGACACATAGACATGCCTAGATCACATTTTAACTTCACATTGATGAAAAAAAAAAATGGACATTTTAACTATTTAGTTTTTTAGAGCCCACTTATCCTACAGTGGGGTTTTGCCTTTGTAATAAAAATAATACTTAGAATACCATAATATTACCTCTGTAGTGTACTAATTCATTTAATTGCCAGAGTACAAGGGAAAACAGCAAAGATTCTAAATTGGTTACCTTGGTAAAATTTCTAGGAGTTTCATTAATTTTGAACACAATATAATATCTCCACATCATTTGGATGTGCTATTTCTATCCATGTACTGAATAACACATAAAACCCTGTGTCTGCCTGAAGCAAACAAAAATTCTGTCCCAGATTCAAGTTGAGATACCTGCAAGCTGGCTGTTTGAGCATTATCATACAAAACCCAATGGAGGAATTGTAGTGTAAAACCCTAGAATTTTCACATGAGGAAATTCTTCTTTGGCTATCAACTACTCTCTTGAAAAATATTCCTTAACTTATCTCCAAAACCTTACCAGGGGAAACAAATAAATAAGCAGCCTAATTTGTCTATTATAAACTGGTTTATTTCTAATGTGGAAAAATGTTTCAGTATCAAATAAAAATTTTACCTACAAGAGAAAAGTCAGGCAGATCTGGAGAATATTATTAAACTGAGTGAGGGTGTCTAGGATACTGGGTCATATTGCTTTGCCACTTTTCTTTCAACCTGTGGTTATAGTTATATGTGTTAACAAAGATAGGTGCAGCCCCCATTTATGGGTAAGTCAGAAACCTAACTGTATGATGGTCTTATTCAAGGGTAGTGATAAGGATAATTTTTTTTTTTTAGCATGTAGGGCAGTACATGCCATTATCCACTTCATTTGAAAAGATAACTTCAGTTACAGAGAGACATTGAATTGTGGACTTTTGTTGATGTGTTGGCTGGCTGGTCACTGACATGGAAAGAACAAGCCTGAATGGAGACAAGAAGTCAGTTAAAGGATAATGCTCTAGAAATAGACACAGAGTGATTGCCTGTTCTCTATAAATGCCACCCAGAAGAAGCTCTCAATCGCATGATATCAGTCAGTTCTTTTTCTAATTCCCCAGGATTTTCCTCTAGCCTTCCCAGCTATTATTTGAACAGTCCATGGACACAATGACTATAAGAACATGTATAAAATTATGCAGAGAAAATTTTTGTTAACTCTTTTTTTCCATTCAGTCCATGTTGATTCATGGTCTTCCTCCTCATAAGGGTTATCTGACCATTAAAGTTTGCCAAAACTACCAAGAGCATAGGTCATTGCCAAGGTCCCAACAGGGTACCATTTTTCCAAGGAATAATATGGCTCATGGAACTCAAAGTGCTTCTGCCTAGACTAACTTTCATAAACTTAGAAAAAGCCTTACTAGTGACCAGAAGATCTGTGTTTGGAAATCAGAGATCCATTGGGTGCTTTTTAGTACTATAATGGCTAGCAGTACTGGTCAACTGTATACTGCAGCCAATAAATAGAGATGGCATAATAATTTGGAATCCATAGAAATTAAGATTTGGTTCACCATATTATCAAAAAGAAAAGGAAAATTCAACTAGCCAAAAGTTGTTGGCAGAGTAAGAGAATGGATGCCAAAAGTAGGAAGCTAATTTATGTTTTCTGATATTGGTAGCTACTTTTGCAGTTTTGGTTCTTCAATAATTTCTTCTTCTTCTCCCTTTTTCTTTTGTTCTCTTAATCAAAAGCACTGGTAGTGGTAATGATTCAATTTTGATTCAGTAAAAACTGTGACAAAATTGGCATTCCTTAAGTGACACAATGAAGCTACCAGGGGAAAATACACACACACACACACACACACACACACACACACACACACACATCCCTTTTGGTGAAAAGATCAAGAGAAAAGGAAAGATTATATGCTGAGGGAAAAAAGCAGTAAAGTGGATTAGATACTCTCTGATTAGAAACTCAGACGACTTATATACAGTTTGGCCTCTTAGAAATTTATCATCTTGGCTTTTTTGTCCTCTACAAAGAGAGTTTAAAATCAAAGAAGAATAAAATCAAAATATGTTTTGTATTTCTCCCTTTTATCTCCCCACTACTCCTTGTCTGTATGCCTCTACATATGGCCACACTGTTAGTGGACAGTTTTGCTCTCAGAGTTTCAGTTCTCACTGGGTTCCCTGTGTCCCTCAGGGCCCAAGCATGGTGATGTTTCTCCGGAGACTGGTAGACCCTGTTTGCTTCTCCTTCCCTTGTTGGATCCCTTAACCCATTCACACCTTTGTGAGTATCTTCTTTAATTACCAATTTGCACCATCTGTTTCCTGACATGTTCCAATAGAGAATAAAAGATTTTCGCATTGAAAGAGCAAAATTAAGAATTAAGAGTTGGGCTGGGCATGGTGTTGTATGTGTGTAAGTCCTAGAAACTTGGAATGCTGAGGCAAGAGAATCACTCAGGAGATTGAGATTAGCCTGTGCAATATAATGAGACCGTGTCTCAAGAAAATTAAAAAAATAAGAATTCAGAAATATCTTATAATATCATATTAATATTAATTCTAATTATTAAAACAATTTACCTTCAAATGTATTTAACTTCCAGATAGCAACAGTTCAAATTGCATAAAAGTCAAAATCAACCAATATACAAATTTATTATAAATTAAATATTCTATACATTTTCCTAATAAATTCTATTAAATTATGTATAAAATGCCTTGAAAGTTCCTTTTAGTCCAACAATTACATTTCCAGGAATAAATTCTCAAATAATCATTGGGCAAGACATAAAGAAAAGATATAAACAAAAATGTTCTTCAAGTAGAATTTGAACAGATATATTAGGTTGTGTCCTAACAATCTGTCAAACAGACTACTATTTAGTAGTTGAAAATATCTTTTATTTACTGATAGACTATTTCATTATTTTTGTCTTTCAAATGCTTGGAACTGTTTTTCTCTGTCAAGAGTAGAATTGTAAATTATTACTTTCCTAGACTGGATGCAATTCATCCTAAAAAACTATCTAGCTGAATGATTAGGGACTTGCAAAGAATCAGATTGGTGATTGTGGGACCAAAATGAGGATCATCCTCTAAGACTGGAATTGGTTTGAATAGGTAAGAGATATAAGATATTTTTTTTCTTCCTGGTCAAATTAACCCTCTTTTCCTTGTTATGCTTCCTGGTCACTATCTGACCTTTGGCTGGCAAGGACAATTCTTTGGCTACTGATTGGTCCTTCCTTTGAAAATCCTATTCCCAGAAGTTTTCCTCCTGGCCTCAAGCTTCAGACTCTCCCAAGAAACCTACAAAAATTATACATTGAAGAAAACAGCCATGATGCGGCAATCTGGATGAAACCAGTGGAATCTTAAACAAGGATTGAGAATAAAAGTGCACTATGAATGTGGACCCAAAGAACATGTATATGGCCTTTTTGAAGTCTAATGTAATGACATTTTAATAGAGATTTAATTTAAAATTACTATGCATATGAATAGAAACTGAATCATCAACATTAGAGCTGTGAGAAACATAAAGCAAGGAACACAGTTTTAGTGATTGACGTACCACTGAGAACTTCAGAGCTAGTGTGCTCTCCTAAAGCAGTGCAAACTAATTGTCTGAAATATCCATTCATAGCATGTGTTTTTTAATTATAGTTAGCTCCTTAGCTTTTCTTACATTGTTTAAAATAAGACACAATCAGTTAATGTTGAATACTTGTGGAGCTCAGTATCAGGTTAATTAACCACATACAATGGAGAAGGGAAGAACTGTTGGGGTTATCTAGTCCCTGGAATTTGTGAAATTCAGTGGATCTTAGTGCCAGAACTTCTCAGTTGTCATAATTGGTAGATGACTATCTCACAAGAAATATTTTATACTAGAGATTTTGGTATCTTTACCAAGAACCGCATGCAGTGTCTTAAAGAAATTTTTAAAGATTGTAACATTATAGAGGAAAAGCTCTGCAATATTCCTACTTACTGGAAGTTCTCTCTGATACACATAACATGATTGGAATGATGCCCTTTACCAAGTAAAAACTTTCAGACTAGGCCTCTGCATAGTTCTGGCAATAGTTATAAATGTACTGCAACTACCATCATATAGTAAGTAGAAAATTATTAATTACTGACATCAGCTGTTTACTACTGTTGAAGACAAAATAGTAAAAGACTATAAGAATTTCTATAAATTAAATATAAAAGTAAAAACAGTTTATAATATTCTATCTTAATCTAGATTTTTGTACATTATGAATACAATTATTTTTTAGGCTAAATTTAAATGTTACATAATATTGACTAAAGAATAAGTTTTTGCACTTGAAGTTTTTTTTTTTTCTTCAAGTTTTCTAGCTTTCATTTTTGAACTGAAAGTATCTTTCTTTCCAAAATGTGACATTTTGAGTTGAGCTGAAGAGGATCAGAGAAGACCTTATATGATATGGTTTCTGCCGAATTTTTCAACCTCCTATCATATAATTTTCTCCTTTCAGTCTCTAATCAAATCATGAATTCTTCATATCTTTAATTTTTTTATGTTCTTTCTGCCTGAAATTTGGCCACCCCCTCACCTTGATTCAGTCTTAATTATTCTTGACATATTTTTGAAATGTCATTCTTCAGAGAAGTCTTCACCAACCCCCTCAGACAGATCAGGTTTCTTTCTTATATAATGACATAACTCCCTGAAGTTTCTGCATGCCACTCTTCAAAGCTTAAAAAACTATCTTACTTGTAATGTTTCTGACTGAAATGTACTACATTTTCTTTCCACATTTGTGGTTTCCATCCATTTTCTCATCAGTTCTGTCAATGTTTAGAATAAAGACTATGTTGTTCAGCACACAAAACTTCATGGTACTTGATGTTTCTTCAGTGATAATTCTTTTATCATTAGGTAATTTGCCTTATAGTCATCTTTTCATATGGCACATATGATGCATCCCTCTATTATAAAACTGCTGTACTGTTTTAGTTCTTTTGTTTTAAAACATACCTAGATTTTGGGTTCTGTTTTCCTCCATATAACAGTTGTGTTGCAAATATTTACATTTATTGTTATCATCACATTTGAAATCTTTGTCTTTCATGTTTTTTTTAAAATTTTTGAATAATGCAGACACATTTTAATAAAATAGCATGGCAAGTTTCATTTTGTAAAACTAGAAATAGTGCCAATATCACATCTACTCATTATCATGGCAGCGAGGCCTTAAATCGTGTAAGCTATATTTTATTTTATTTTTTTATTTTTTTGACTTAAATATTTTTATTAAAGAGGTGAGTTCAGCAAACATCATCATTTAACTTTCTTTGTAATTATTTTTTCCATATTTAATTTATTTATTTGTTCTATTTAGGTTTACATGATATCAGAGTGCAATTTGATTCATTGTACACACATGGAGGATAACATTTCTCTGGTTGTAAGTGATATAGAATCACAACATAAATGCAGTCATACATAAAGCTAGGGCTATGATGGCCATCATATTCCACCACCTTTACTGTCCCCATGCCCCCTCTCCCCTTACACCCCTGTGAACAGAGTTCCTCCATTGTTCCTGTGTCCTTCCCGCTATTATGGATCAGCATCTACTTATCAATGAATACATTCGACATTTGGTTTTCTGAGATTGGCTTACTTCACTTAGTATGATATTCTCCAACTCCATCCATTTACCTGCAAATGCCATAATTTTATTATCTCTAATTGCTGAGTAATATTCCATTGTGTATATATACCACAGTTTCTTTATCCATTCATCTATCGAAGGGCATCTAGGTTGGTTCCACAGTTTAGCGATTGTGAATTGAGCGGCTATAAACATTGAAGTGGCTGTGTCAGTGTAGTATGCTGTCTTTTATGTTTTGTTTTCATTTTTTACCATCCTGTTTTTCTCTTTGCTACTTTTTGGTGGACTGCTAATATTCTCTTCATTCATTTCTTCCTTTCAATTATTTAAATTGAATAATAAACTTCATTGCCTCAGAAGAAGCATGCCTGTGTTTATTGAAACAAAAAAATAATAGAGGTTTGAATGAGAATATTCTTTCCTTATATAAAAATGCAAATTTAAGCCGCCATGCAAGGAAAGTATGGCTTACATGGTATTGCAGATGCAAGCACTGACTCTCGTTTTTCCATCCTTGACAACTGAGTTCCAGATATGTGTAATTTCCCAAAGGAACAAGTAGCATCCCCAATAACACTCCATATGACCAGAGCTCATTCATCTGGCCATACGTAGCTACTAAGAAGATTGAAAATTATAATCTTGAGTCTGGGTAGGTAATCATGTACCTGGAAAATAACTGATGTCTCAATACATATAAAAAGGACTAAAATGCCATGTGTGACATCACTCAGTCCCTGCCATGAATCAGACCACAGGTGGAGCCTTTTAAGTAGTAGTTTTTTACATTTTACAAACTGAGTTAACTGCATTTTTACTAACAAAACTAAAGTTTTCTTCTGCCATGCTCCCAAACAACACTAGGTCTTAACAATGTTTAATCACTGACCGGATCTCGTCCACATCAAAATCATTATTATTTTCTAAAGTTTAGTTCAAAATATTTAGGCATATAAACTTAGCTTCTGGTCTTTTTAGAATCATAATTAACTGAATTTACTAACAATTTCTAACATCATTGTATAAATTTTCCACCTGTGTTTGTGGTATACTCTGTTCTTAGATTTTATTTTATTCTCTTGAAACAAGTCCTGCAGTATTATTTTAAAAAGGGGCCCAAGGGTAAAACAGTTCTGCTTGCATGTCTATAATTGTCATTATTTTCACTTGATCTCAGATTATAAGATAACCCATTATAGAATTTTGGATTGTAATGACTTCCTTTCAGTTTTAAAGATAAGGCTCCAATTTCTGTCAGTAATTTTTTGTGAGCAGTAAGACATCTGTTGCAGATGAAAACTGTCTTCTTTGGAGGTAGGCATCTTTTCTCTCACGAACAACTATGAAGTTTTATATTTGCTATTTTTCAATAAGTTGTAGGTTTGAATTTTCCATGGCACTGTTGTATACATATTTTATGTGCTACTTTTAATAAGGAAATTTTTTAATAATTATATTTTTAAATATTGTCATTTTTCTGCTTCCATTTCATCTCATCTTCTGGAACTCATGTTCCATATGTGTTGTGTTGAGCATTCCTCTATAATTCTAAATAAATACTTTGCATTTCATTTCATCTCTTTCTTTTTAAATTTATTTTCTATGTTTTTCTTAGTGCATTATAATTACACATAATATTAGGCTCATTTGCTATATTCAGATTTCTTCTGTCTCTCCAGTTCTATATGCCAACATTGTTTATATCATAAAGTTTACTACTGATCTATACCACTAGCCCCTTTACACTTTATTTTGTACCAAGTTCAGAGTACATTATTTTGTTTGCATTTCTTGTATTAAATTTATTTTTCAATAATTGCTTTTTTATTTTATTTTTGCTTAGCATTTATTAATTGTACATATCAATAGGACTCAGTGTGATATTTCTACATGTGTGTACAGTGTACACAGATCAAATGCAGTCTGCTTCATACACCTTTCCAGCATCTATAATTGCTATGCTACTTTCAGGTTTACTTTTTTCATAACTTCTATGTATGGGAGAGAACATGCTGCTCTTTTCTTTTTGTGTCTGACTTACTGCACTTTACATATATTCTTACATTCAGGATAATAGCATTCAATTAATTAAAATATGGTCTAAAATTGATATTTTCATATTTATTGATTTCTACTCTGTCAATGGTACTATCTCTATTAGCAGCACAGAGAAGACAAGATAAATAGAATACATATATTTATTATGATCTACATGTTATAAATTACTGATTATATGAACTTCTTAATAAAGGGATTTTCACATTTACTGAAGGAGAAAAAGAATGAATCTTTTTTTTTTTTTTTTTGGCACTAGGGATTGAACTCAGGGACACTTGACCACTGAGCCACATTCCCAGCCCTATTTTGTGTTTGTTTTATGTAGAGACAGGGTCTCACTGATTTGCTTAGCACCTCGGCATTGCTGAGGCTGGCTTTGAACTTACAATTCTCCTGTCTCAGCCTCCCAAAGTGCTGAGCCACCGCATCCGGCTAAAAATGAATCTTCGTGATAATTCTCTTCCAAAACATAAATATCCCACTACACTTAACTAAAATATTTGATTCTCTAACATGTTCACAAAAATCAGAGTTGATGTGATCAAAGTATTTAACAATATATTACAATATTAATAATAAAGGTGACAAATGGCTCACTTACTAGAAAAATCACAACAAAATAAAAGTGCAGGAGCATTTAGTTCACAGAGAAGTTTAGTCTGAGACTGTTTATGCACCTCCTGTGTATTACAAAATTGAGCAAGATAAACCAGAGACAGGGGACTGAGTTAGGAGTATTTACTACATAGGAGTGGGGAAGAAGGAAAGAAAGTCAAAGATGTAATATTCATCTACCAGCAAACTTGCCCTTTCCTTCTTGTTGTAGAACCTCTTTTCCTTTGGGAAATCTGCTGCTCCTCATGTTAATGTGATCTATTCCAATAATAGAAAGCAAAACACCTTAATTATAAAGTGAATATTTTTCCTGAATTCTGCCAATCAAATGCAGTTCTCAGGATTACGAATCTGGACCACACATAGGAGTAGCAAGGTAGTTACTCTTGATTATGTGAAGTATCTAGAAACCTTTTAGTCGTTTACTTTTTGTTTAATTTACCCAGGGATGCTTCATTTTGCTTGAACTAAAAAATCAAAATTTGTATAAACTTACTATTTGAGGAAGTAATTGCTGAATTACTTCAACAAATTAATAGCAGATCTGAATACAGCAGAGGAAGAGGCTGAAAAATAGTTCAAACTTACAAGCCTGAGAAATCAAAACAGGAAAACCATTAAATGATGGCAAGATTTTAGAGCAGATTTAGTTTTCAGTGGAGGGTGAAACAAAGATAAAGCATCCAATTTTTACACATCATTTAAGTCATTAACTTAAAGTTGTTTAGTTAATTATATTAATGTTCATTAATATAAAGATGTTATCAACTAGAGCTCCAGAGGCAAAAAAATGCAAGTGGTAATATTGCTGGGCAGAGCAAACCTAGTATTCATTTCCTATCTGTAGGAGAAGGCAACAAGAAAGTAAAGAATAAACCATGAAGGATGCCCTCCTGATGGAGAAGAGTATGCATGGAGCTACAAGTTAATTGGCATCACAGACTACACTACCAAATGGTGGCGTCTCCATCACTACCATTATGTAATGGATTTGTGTAACTCCTAACACCATACAACGTATCTTATGGTTCACTTAGAAGATACGTATTCTTAATATGTACTGATTGCTTAGAGCTTAGCATATGTAAATGTATATGTGTTTACAAAGAAAATATTCAAGTTTCATAGAAGAATATCATATTGGGTCTAAGATATACGCACTTATGTCATTTCTATTTTATTAATTATAATTGGAAGAAAAGGATTAGAAGGAAAGAGCTCAAATGAAATTTTGAAAAATACATGTTTTGTTGCCAATTCTAAAAACTTATCAGTTGCATTTCTAATTAGCTTTTGGCAAACACAATGAAAAGCTCAATTGTCATTATCTTTTAAGATGTTAATGAGGCTGTGAAGATTGGTTATTTTATTATTTTGGGTTGATTTAGATTCATCCTCTTTAGTTTCCTGTTAAAAGCTGCTACATACAAACATGAATTCTTCAATTACATCTAATGGCTTTATTTCCTAATTGTTCATGCTTAGCAGAGAAACCCAGCAGGGTTGCCCATTATTGCTTACTGTCATTTAATTTAGTTCAGAGCCACTGGAAGGATGCATCAGTCATGATATCATGAAATCATGACATCACCAGCATCACAAACACTACTACTAATTTAGGAGTGCCAATCATTAATGCATGACTTTTTCTTTAATTTTTTTAACATACTCTTTTAGTTGTAGGTGAACACACCTTTATTTTATTTATTTATTTTTATGTGGTGCTGAGGACTGAATCCAGTATGTCACATGTGCTTGGTAAGCACTCTAACCACTGAGCCACAACCCCAGCCCTAATGTATGACTTTTAAAAATTAAGAATTCTTGCTGGGCATGGTGGTGCATGCCTGTAATCCCAGTGACTCTTGAGGCTGAGGCAGGAGGATCGCGAATACAAAGCCAGCCTTAGCAAAAGTGGGGTGCTAAGCAACTCAGTGAGACCCTGTCTCTAAATAAAACATGAAATATGGCTGGGGATGTGGCTCAGTGGTTGAGTGCCCCTGAGTTCAATCCCTAGTACCCCACAAAAAGAATTATTGACTAGTGTTAAAGCAATTTATCATTAGGCATTTGTAAATGTCATATCCTTAAACAGATGCTCAAGATAACGTGTGGAAAAACAAAAGTAATTTTATTTGTTCTTTAATATTTTAAATCAAGAAGCTACATTGGTATTGTAATGCTATTAATGATTATCATTACTGTAATTTTTTTTTTTTTTTTTTTGGTACTGGCCATTGAACTCAGGGGCACTCAACCACTGAACCACATTCCTAGCCCCATTTCGTATTTTATTTAGAGTCAGGGTCTCACTGAGTTGCTTAGTGTCTCACTTCTACTGAGGCTATCTTCAAACTTGAAATCCTCCTGCCTCCGCCTTCCGAGCCACTGGGGTTACAGGTGTGAGCCACTGCACCCAGCTCATTACTGTAATTTTTAAGGGTTTGTCATGGGTAAATACAATTCCCAAATTTATACATTATGTAATCCTTATACCAGTCCTATAGGAGAAGCATATTCCTCATTGTAACACAGGAAAATGAAAGTCAAATTGAGTGGGCAGAAACAAGTTCTCAATAATTGAGAACACTATGCTGAGTCAGGAAAAACTCAGCATAGCCCTTTACATGGCCATCCCTGACCCCATGGTGAGTCTAACAATGACTCTCAGCCCAACAGTACAGTAGTACCAAAAGCACAGGGATCTGGGTGGTAGTGTGATATTTCTTGTCCGCTTCTGCCCACCTCATGATTATTTTCAAAAATAATGTTTCAAATTTAAAGTAAATTTAAAGTTGCTATTATCATTAAACCATCTTAGTTCTTTATTTTAATTTAACAGATGAAGTTTGTCTATAAAATTATAACAATTTTTTTCTGATAATTACCTGTCAAATCCATTAACTTTTTTGTTCTATTAAATGTGTCTCACTGAATAACAAATTGTTAAATTTATCATATACTACTGGACTTTGAAATTCTTTTCTGAAGGCATATGTCATATATTAAAAAGCAATAAAAATAACCATTATCTTCTTTCTGAAATGATTTATAGTAAGAGATAACTTTCATAAATACTCTAAATATCAGTAATTAAAACATTTCCAGATTCTCAAAACTCTATGAATTTTCTAGAATTCTAGAGAGCTATTAAGCATAACACCTAGGAATAAGAGGAAAATTATTTATTGTATGTGTACAAAATAGTATTTTTAAAAATTTCTCATGTGCAGAAAATAAATTTTGAAAACAATAAACTTAGAAATTGAGGATAAAATTTGAATCTAAATACCAAATCTTTATCAATAAAAAGAAAGTGCTGAACACTGAAAAAACTGTCTTAGGCATGGAAGACACATAACTGATAAAAGGTCATCCCTATTATTTCTCAGTATGAGATAGTGAATGTCTTTTGCTTAATGGAAAGATGGTGATAAGATTGGAAAGCAACTTAACTATGTAATTAAAATAGGGCTGTAATACAGAACTCACTTGGCAACATGGAGATGATTTAATTTTTTTTTAATCAGCTGAGTAAGTCTTGAGTCATGTTCTGTGATTAAAACTTTAGCTCTTCCATGTGCACTGTCAATAGTAAACATTTTAATAAAGATAAAACATGGACTCTGAGGTCTGTATCTATTTAGAATTTCAATTTAGCTTAAATTAACAATGCCCTAACTAGAAAAATCATTGGTGCTTAATATATCTACATATAAAGTGATGTTAAATGTATTTGAAATGACATAGATACCTTGAAATAATCAACAATAATCTAGTTTTCAGTGTGAAATAAAAAGTCAAGATACTTGTCTATAAGGTAATTTATCTCCACATGCAATTTGTAAATCTTGAGACTCCATATATTAAGCAAGTATTTTGTCAAAAATTAAATTATTCTTAAGTGCACTTTGAATATCATGGGAATTTCCTAATGAGCATCTACTCATTCATAAGATATAATTTTTTAATAAATTAGTTTAAAATTTTTATAGGACCCTTTTCAGTGGAGTTTTAAAGAAGAAAGAAAAACTAGAGTTAAAGAGTGACTATTAACTTTAATACTCAGATCATCTCCAAATAGAAAGAAAACATTAACAGGGGTAAAATTTTAGGGAAAAAACTCAAAGGACCAAAAAATTAAAAATAAATAAATAAAATGCCATTTCTCATATAGACTGAACACCTTACAGATCAGCTCTGACATAGCAGTGTTTTTGTTTTACTGTACACCTTTTATTGTTTGCCTATGATCGTGATGCCTATCTGTGACCCCATATGAAAGACATGGTCTGAAAGTGGAGGAGGTTTCAGTGTCATGAAAGGCAGATGAAATAGTGTAAGATGGGATAGAGAAAACTGATCCTTGGCTATGAAATAGAAACCTCACTTGCCAGCTTAGAAGAATTTTCTACAGTTCCCACCTTTCCTTATGCATATGGAAATTATAGAGCTCCAGTTGCACATCCTCAGAGGGATTAACCATATTTGAAAGTTCACCTCTGCACTCTAACCCTAAAATCTTGGCTATAGCTCCCACAGTTCCAGTAATCAGTTCCCCATCCTCTTTCCCTGTCAGAATCCTTGCAGGGGGACTCTTACAGTATCCTGGCTCTGGATTTATACCTGTCTTCATTTAGTCAAACATTTATTCTCTTCTCAAGGTATTAGACATGCAGTCTGCCAAAGCTAATACAATGGCTAAAATATGCTAACTTGTGTGCTTAATGATTAGTTCTGGAAATACTATATTTTTTCCTGCTTTCTGCAAACCCCCCACCCCAATCCATCTCTACTAACCAATCATGTTCAAACCCATAAAGAATAAACTTTTTCACCACCACAGCTTCAACAAAAAGATTGAAGATAAAAATTACATTTGATTTTAGGTTTAACACAGCTCCCAATAAGACAATCCTTTCTTTTGCTCTCATATTTTAAAAAGTTAGGAAAGACCACTTAACATACATTGCCAAAAATAGCATTTGTATAATAATCTATTATGGACAGCCAGATTGTCTTACTAATCTATTATGGACAGCTAAATTGTCTCCACTATGTGGGTTCTGTGTAGTATGTCTTTAAATTGGCCAAAATGTATTTCCATATATATTTAAAAATGACTCAGCTTCACAGTTGGCTTTGTCTGTTTCTCTTCTCTATTGTAAATTAAATAAATGAAAAAAAAAAAAAAAACCACCTAATGTTGGAAGGTTTTTTCTTCTTTATGTAGGCCACTGTCTTCCTTGACCTTATTTATTTAAATCCCTACTGCAGTCTTGTGCCAAGTCACGGTTTCCACCAAAAGTAAAAATACCTGACAGTCCTACTGTAAACCAGGAGCGAATATAATGAAAAAAAAAATTAAAAACTATCAAAAAAGACCTACCTTAAAAATTTCTTGTTGATGCAGTTATTTGGTACCCATTCACACTGTTATTTAGTGGTCTCTCAAGTGAAATACTTCTAGTAAAGTAGCTAATTCTTCCAAAATATGGTGTTTAGAATTTAGAGAACTATCTACTCTTCAATTGCATTTCTTTTTTATACTTCTCTGCCGATAATAATAAAAAATACAGCTGGTGGCTTACCTAAGTCATAAAGTTGCGTGCAATTTATATTGTTTTATATTATCATAAAAATCAATATTATCTTGTATAATTTTATAGTTTAAAACTTTTTAAAAAAAATAAAGTAGATGGATGAGAGGGATGGATACCCTCTTCCCGTGTTAAGTCAAAATTAAAGAACATTTTAGGAGATCCAAATTGCTTCACTATGCTGTAATTTTAGTCTCAGAGATTTCATTGAAAACTTCTCTCTGGATGAGATCGTGCATCTCAGTTACTATTTAATCATACTGCCTAAAACACCTTGACTATTATCAAGTGATAATGCAGGCTCAAGCCTTAGGTTTATAAATTAGGCATTTCCTACAAAGACTCTGAAAAGCTGGGTATTTGATATTGTAGCTGTTTAGCTTTCTCCTCTGAGCAACTTTGCTATCCTCAAAAGCAGGAAAAAAGTAAGAGTATTTGTGGTTCATATAACGTATCCAGATCAAAGTTTTTATAGTCAACTGTCCTTTTAGGACTTTTTTTTTTTTAATATCCCAAAGCATCTTCCAGGTAACTGCCAGATCGGCTCACTGCCTTCAGTATCAGGAGACTTAGGCACACTCCTCAAGCATGAAAAGCCCGTGGGCATTTCAGCATTTCAGTTCTCCTTCATTATTGAGGCCAAATGGAGGAGAAAAGATTAAAGTGTCACCTATAAAAACCAACTAAAGAGAAAGTGGTTTTGACCTTTGAAGAAAATTTGGTTCTTAGCAACTATTTATTTTGACACTACTTAGTTATATTAAGTGTTTTCTTGAATCTGTCCTCCAGATCTAATAGAATAAAGTATACTTTTGGTTTTTAAAAAGGTCAAAGACTTTCCTGATTGTTATTTTTACATTTGTTGTTCTTTTAAAACTGCTGGTACCATGACAAGACCAATCACAAAACCATGAAATAGTTTTGGGAAGACTGTTATCAACATATGGAATTTTCAAAATAAACAATTATATAGTAGGTCCTGGAAAAGACCAATTTCAATAGGCATATGCAATGAGGCCTTAGATACAACAGGCCACAGAATAGTTGCTATATTCCTATGATAAGGATGGAATGCAAATTTCTTTTTATAAGGAATCCCTCTGCCTCCTACTTCAGCTCAACCAATCACAAAAGGCGTAAAGATTTCTTACAACTCTGTTCCAGACACAAGTTTCTATATGGTTAGTAAACTTTCAGTTAGACATAAGAGAAACTGATTGAAAGTAACTTTGCTAAAGAAAGAAAATAAAATTTGAATGAAACCATGTTTCCAGCTCACTTCAGATGTGGCTGAATGCAGAGTCAATTAAAATTAGGCCTTCCTTGCTTCATTTCTTGACACTGTCCTATGTCAGGTGGCCAAGGGACTCTCATTACCTCTAAACTTATGTCATATCAACTAGTTGCACTGAAAAAAGAGCATTCCTCTTTCGAATGGTAATGAAAAATAGTAGAGAATTATTTGGGAGTTTAGAATAGGAGGAAGACACAAGACTTAGGGATAAATGACATGATTTCTGGATCAATATGCATCTTTAACTATCAATGGCCATCATTATAGTGATTTAACTTTGCACAAGTCCATTGTCAGTCTGACTAAATATGAAGTTATTGATAGAATGGCCTAGTCATGTAAATGTCTTGCAATCATGTAAACATATTGGTAGCTTCAAATTAGAATTCTATAACTACTTGAAAAATATTACAGACATAGTATTTGTTAACTGATATTTAGCTGGCTATCTATAGAATAGTGATGTGTTCTAAATTATATTTAATAAAATATATTGCTAATGAAAATTTCTCTAGCATATTATTCTAAAATATTACATTCATAAAATCATCCTGAAAGTTACATTCTTCTAAGATGAATTGCTGTTCTTTAAAAGAAAGAAATAAAAACTATTGACAGAATTAAATGTCATAACATGTCAACATTTATATTCAAAGTTGTAAATTTCAACATACCACTAACAATTTTTGTAGAACATATGAAAAATAAAACCTGAGGACTAGAAGGGACTTTAGAAATCATTCTCTGCAAATCCCAATGGGTGTAATTCAACAATTTGCACAAAGTTACAGTGAGTGTCATAAAATAACATCTGTTTCCCAGTGTTAACAGCAGTTTCCTCATGAAGTCTAACATGATGTTGCAATGACTGGCCACATATATGGCCAGGCTCATGAATTCTGACCTGGTTATGGTTCAGACTTGGTGAGTCAGTGTGTGAACAGAGAGGTCTCAGAATTTGTAACCAGATGAAATAGATATGTATTGTGGCTCTTACTCTAAATTATTTAATCCTCATTGAATGTCAACCCCTCATGTTTGTAATAGAAGCAATAAAAAGAAAATAAAGCCGAATAGATATAGACTTAGTATGATATTTGAATAAGATAGTAGCTAAATATTCATGGTATATAAATGTTCACATATAATAGTTACTAAGTTTTGGACTGCTAAAATCATTCTCTAACAATAATTCATTATTATTAAATTGTTAATAAATTAAAGAAGGCTACAAGGTTTCTTGGGAAACCATAGGACCAATATCTAAATAAAGATCTAAAATAAAATCTGAATTCAATTTATCAATATTTGTATAACCTGCACACATCAAAACTTTGATTATTCTCATTTTTCCCATCTATTAGCATTAGCACACTAATTTTATTTTCCTTTAAATCTTAAGAGTTTATTGTGGAAGGCCTAATGAAAACAACATGTATGTTATGAAGAAGCAAAATTACTGTCCATATTGAAATGGGTAAACAAATTATAAGATTAATATATTTTAACATAACTGCCTTAATAGTAAGCCTTGTATATTAAACAATCATCTGCTTGCATTTGAATTAGACAAGGTGTACTCAAAATCCAGTTTTTGACCTACTAGACTTTTATCAATCCTTTAACTAGTTGTTTCAACTGTAGTAATAAATATCCCAGAATAACAACTAATGCATCATGCCTCCTCTTCATAGCAAACTGCATTAAAGAAACAGAAACAATAAATAAAAGATCATATAACAACATTTGAAACTTAACCTTATATCTGGGTCAAATGTATCTTTTGTGGAGTGTGTAAAAAACACAAAGTTCAGGTATTCAGATGTGAAACCAATGATGCAGTGCAAGTGGCATGGAATGCATATATTGAGTATTAATACTCCCTGAGTTTGATACGTAGGCAGATTGGAAAACACTAATTTACCAACTATACCATATTTAAGATAATTCTACATTTACACTCTCCACTCTCCTTAAATGAAAATAATGAATACTTCTTTAAAAGAGTTGAATTATCATATCATCAAAAAGATACAATAGTGTTATATGTAGAATTTCTATGTAAAATGGAGTAATTGACAAAGTTTATTTCCAGATGCAATTATAAGGAGTGCAGACTGGCATGCCTACTGGGCAAGTAAGTCACACACAAAAAAAACAAGTGAGGGCTATGTACTTGTGTGCTCTGATTGTTGCTCTTCAGTGATATTTACTTGGGAGTAGAAGTTTGTCCTATTTTTCAAAACACATTGGAACACAAGTGAGACACACATTATCGGTTCTCAATTTAATAGCAACCCACAACTTTTTCACCACATCAGTTTTGCTCAGTGAGTAATGGTTTTAGAGAAATGCAACTCAACCTTTCTAAAGGGACAAATCATGATTGACCTATGCTAATCTTGTTGATCTCAAACTCTCTGCTGGAATTGGTTTGGAAGTATATGTTGGGCAGGGAAACCATTATTTAGCAAATGAGATATGAGCAAATGTCAGCTAGGGTACGCTAGGAAAAGATTTTCTTAAAGTTTTTCTGTCCTAATAAATTGAGAAGAAAATGCCCCCTCACCTTCCTTAAGTATAGCATGAATTGAGATAAAAAACAAAACAAAAAAAACACAGCTAATCCTTTGTGAATTGTGGGAAGGATAAAAGAGAATTCATTCAGATGCCCTAATGGTGTCGTGAAGACTTTTACATAGTACTGAAATGCCAAAACACCACATTTCTTGTCAGGTGATCACATAAATTATGTTATTGTACTTAAAGGAAAAGGCACTATATATTGATTTTTATGTAAAAAGTATATTCTGCTTTAAATATTCAACCAAAACCTTTAAAAACATTGCTCAGGTCAATCAAAACAGATCTGCAAACTATATGTAGCTTACAGGGAACCATGCTATATTAAAAATAAAAATATTATATGAAAGTAGTTTGAGATAAGCCACCTATTCAAGATATAACAAGGAACTAGATGTTATGCTCCATCCATCATGAACACGAAGTTGTTAAATCATTTTATTAAATAAAGCATTCAACATACAATAATTTATATGAGAGAATGCCATGTAAAAATAAACAATATGTTTTTTCTTAAGCAAATTTTGTATAAGTTCCTCATATTTGGTTATTTTTATAAATTTATAATATTTACTACATAGATAATTATACATATTTACCACTAATCCATGTTCACTTTCAAAGTATACTATATTGTTTTACAAGTAGTACAAGTACCCTGTAACAATGAAATATTCCTAATTTCTCCTTCCTAAGCCTTTACTATTATTTATTTCACATTTATGTAAGCATAAATAAGTATATTAAAATACACATTCATAATTAAGTACATTGGTGCTCTTATTTTGAACAAACTATTCATCATTAAATAAGTTAAAAGAAAGAAAAATAAAAGTTCTTATTTTACCTTCACTTATTCATTTTTCCGCAGTCTTCCTCTATTCATGTGGATCTGAGATTCTGACCTGTATCATCTCTCTTTGGAAAACTCTGAATGTTCCTTTTTAAGAGGTAAGAAATTTTGTGGGGGTTCTTTTTTAAAAAATTATTATTAGAGCTTTATAGTTATACATAGAAGTTGTGTTCATCCCGACAAACTCAGACTATATGGAAATCAATTTCAGCTTATGAGCTCCCTCTTTTCACTCCTTTTCCTTCCTGTGCTCTTTCCCCTCTTCCAATTCTTTCCTCCACTTCACTAGACTTCCGTTCACTCATTTATTAATTTGTATTTGACTGGTACTTTATGTATTCTTATCCTTCCCTCCAACTTTTCTTTATTTTACTTTAGCTTCCACATATGAGAGAAAACACTGGACCTTTGTTTCTGAGTTTGGCTAATTTCACTTAGCATGATATTCTCCATTTCCACCCATTTACAGGCAAATGCTATAATTTCATTCCTTTTTGGGTCTAAGTAGAACTCTATTGTATATCTAGACCACAATATATTAGTCCATTCATCTATTGATGAACATCTGGGTTGATTCCATAGCTATTGTGAATTGTGTTGCTATAAATTGATATGGTCATGTCGCTGTGTTATGCCAATTTTAGATCTTTTTGGAAAATAACAAGGAGTAGGATAGCTGGGTCATATGGTGGTTTCATCCCTGTTTTTTCTGAGGAATCTACATACTGCTTTCCAGAGTGTTAGTGCTAGTCTGCAATCCCATTAACAATGTACAAGTGAACTTTCTTCCCTACAACCTTACCAGTGTTTACTGTTGTTCATATTCTTGATAATTGCCATTTAGCCTGTACTGATATAAAACCTTAATGTAGTTGTGATTTTCATTTGCCTGATTGCTAGAGATGTTGAACATTTTTTCTTATATTTGTGTTTCTTCTTTTGAGAAGATTATTTCTTTTGCCTGTTTACTGATTGAGTTATTGTTTTTTTAAATTTTTTTTCCTATATTATGGATATTAATCCCCTATCAGAGGGGTAGCTGGCAAAGATTTTCTCCCATTCTGTAGGTTCTCTCTTCATATTTTTGTTTCCTTTGCTATGCAGAAGCTTTTACATTTGATTGCACCCCACTTATTTATTCTTAATTTTATCCTTGAGCTTTGGGGTCTTGTTAAGGAAGTAGGTGCCAGCAGTGTTGACCCTATGTTTCCTCTAGCAGCAGTAATGTTTCTGTTCTAATTCCTAATCTTTGATCCATTTCAATTTGAGTTTTGTGCATGGTGAGAACTATGGGTCTAATTTCAGTTTTCCACATATAGCTATCCAGTTTTCTCACCACCATTTGTTTAAAATGCTGTCTTTTCTCTAATATCTATTTTGGCGCCTTTGTCAAATATCAGATGGCCGTAGGTATGTGGATTTTTCTCTGTGTTTTCTATTCTATTCTATTGATCTTCATGATTAATTTGATGCCAATACCATGCTGTATCTGTTACTACAGCTCTGTAGTATAATTTCAGATAAGGTATTATGATGCCTCCTGCTTCACTTTCCTTACTTAGTATTGCTTTAGTATTCTGGGTCACTTATTCTTCCAAATGAATTTAATTTTTTTTAATTACATGAAGAATGTCATTGGCATTTTGATGAGGATTGCATTGGATATGTATTATTGCTTTTGGTACTATGGTCAATTTATATTAATTCTGCCTATCCTAAAGACATGTGATATCTTTCCATCTTCTAAGTTCTTCAATTTATTCCTTCAATATTCTGTGATTATTAGTGATAGATTAGTTCCCAATTATGTATTTCTTTCTCTTTTTTTGAGGTTATTTTGAATGAGGTGATTTTCCTGATTTCTTCCTCAGCTGAATCACTGTTGGAGTAAAGGAAAACTATTGATTTATACCCTGCTACTTTACTAAACTCATTTATAAGCTCTAAACATCTTCTGGTGGAGATATTTTGGTCTTCTAGGTATGAGATCAAATGATTGGCAAACAGATAGCCAACCATTTGGCTATCTAAAGAAAAGTCAACTTTTCTTTTCCTATTTGTATCTCTTTGTATCCTTTGCTCACCTAATTGCTCTGGCCAATGTTTTGAGGACTATATTGAATAGCAGTGGTGAGAGTATATAGCCTTGTTTGTTCCTGAATTTAGAGGAAATGGTTTAATTTTTCTCCATTTAGTATGATGTTCACTTTGGGTTTGTTATGAATGGACTTTATGATATCAAAGTAAATTTCTTTGATTCCTAGCTTCTCTAGCATTTTTAATATGAATGAGTGTTGGATTTTATCAAAGGCCTTTTCTGTATCTATTGAAATAATATTGTGATTTTTGTCCTTAATTCTGTTCAAGTGATGAATCATATTTATTGATTTATGTATATTGAACCAAGCTTGTATCCCTGAAATGGAACCCAGTTAATCATAATGTATTACCTTTTTGATGTGTTTTGTAATATAGTTCGCTAATCTATTATTGAGGATTTTTGCATCTGTGTTCATTAGGGACATTGTTGTGGGCCAGGCTATATGGACAACGACTAAACAGACTCCATTTTACCTTCAGATTCCATGTCATGTAAGAAATGCTTCCCCCATGGGAACACTCCGCCTCTGCACCCATCAACAGTTGCTTAGCATAGCATGTTTGGCAATACAAAATGGTAATTCTTACACAATGTAAAATTGTTCTCTTTTTGGTTCTCATTTTTCTTGGATATTGTACCCTGTCAGAGAATGACTGTCTAGATATTAGTAACCATTCTTTAAGTTGTAGTCAACAAGGGACATTTTGAGCCACTTATACTTCTGCTTACGATCTCATATTTTTTCATGGCTTTGAATCATAGCAACAGCCACTTATGATTGTGGTTTTGGACTATAAAGGTATACTCTAACCCTTGGAGGGGGTTGACCAGTGCAGACTTGCAGCCTGCCCCTTGGCCCGCCAGCTGGTGGATCCTAACCACCAGCTGGTGAGTAAAGACGGTTCCATTTTTTCCTGCTTTAAGATTGACTCTGTGATTTATTGCAATCTCACCATAACAATTTTGGTGTCTATTTTTTTTTCCTTGATGCATCTTTGTCTGATTTTGGTATCAGGTTATAGTGGCTTCATAAAAATTATTTGGGAGTGTCCTATCCCTTTCAATTTCATGGAATAATTTGAGAATAACTGGTGTTAGTTTTTTCTGTACAGGTCCGATAGAATTCAGCTCAGAATCCTTCTGGTTTCGGGCTTCTCTTTTGGAAGGCTTTTAATTGCTGTTTCAATTTCATTATTTGATATTGGTCTGTTTGGGTTTTCTGTATCTTTCTGATTTATTTTGGACAGGTCATATGTATCTAGAAATTTGTCAATATTTTCCAGATTTTTCAAGTTTATTGGAGTACATATTTTCAAAATAGGTTCTGATAATCCTCTAGATTTCAGAAGGACTGTGTTGAGATCTCCTTTTTCTTCTCTGATTTTGTTGATTGGTGTCTTCTCACTCTTTCGTTTGGTTAGTTTGGCTAAGGGTTTGTCAATCTCAATCTTATTTATCTTTTCAAAGAACCAAATCATTGTTACTTTGATCCTGTGTATTGTTGTCTTATTCTCAATTTCATTTATTTCAAATCTGATCTTAATTATTTCTTATCTTTTACTGCATTGGAGATTAGTTTGTTCTATTTCCAAGGCTTGAGGTGGAACATAAGCCTATTTATTTGAGATCTCTTTATCTTAACATAGGCACTCAGTGCTATAAATTTTCTCTAGAACTGCTTTCAGACTGTCCCAGAAATTTTAATATGTTGTATCTTGGTTCTTGTTCATTTTTAAAAATTTCTTGATTTCTTTTCTTATTTCTTCTTTGATTCATTCTTGATTTAAGAGAGTGTTGTTTAATCTCTCTCTGTTTATGCGATTTCTATCATTTTTCTTCCTGTTGATTTCTAGTTTCATTCCATTATGATCTGATAGGATACATGGAATTATATTTATTTTTTATTTGATAAGATTTGCTTTGCAGCCTGTATATAGTCTGTTTTGGAGAAAGTCCCATATGCCACTGAGAAGAAGATAAATTCAACTGTTTCCAGGTGAAATGTTCTATAGATGTTCATTAGTTGTACTTGATTTGTAGTGTTGTACAGGTTGGAGATATTTTATTGATTTTACATTTGATTACCTGTCCTTTGGTGATAAGGGTATATTGAAATATTCCAATATTATTGTGTTGGGGTTTATGCAGGATTTAATATCATGAAGTATTTTTCCATGAAACTGGGTGCATTGGCATTTGAGCATAAATGTTTACTATCGTTATTTCTTCTTCTTGTACTTATAGTGGCCTTCTTTGTCTCATCTGATTAATTTTTGCTTGAAATCTACTTTGTGAGATATAAAAATAGCTTTTCCTAGCCGGGCGCGGTGGCTCAAGCCTGTAATCCCAGCACTTAGGGAGGCTGAGACAGGAGAATTGCGAGTTCAAAGCCAGCCTCAGCAATGACGAGGCGCTAAGCAACTCAGTGAGACCCTGTCTCTACATAAAACACAAAATAGGGCTGGGGACTTGGTTCAAGTGGTTGAGTACTCCTGAGTTCAATCCCCAGTACCAAAAAAAACCAAAAAACAAAAAAATAGCTTTTCCTGCTTGCTTTCTGAGACTATATGCCTACAATATTTTTTCTCATCCTTTTACCTGCAGCCTGTGGATATCTTTGACTATGAGTCTTTTGTAAACAGGATATAACTGAGTCTTGTTTTTTGATCCAATCTGCTAATTTGTCTTTTAATTGGGGAGTTAAAACCATTCAGTGTTAATATAGTTATGTGTTTGTGGTTTCCTGCTTTTTTTGGGTATATTTTATCTTGTCTTGGTTCTCCTTTAGTGGATTATTCTTCTATTCAACTTTCTGTTTGTGAGCTTTGGGAGTTGTTTTTTTTTTAGTTCCACTTGTGCAGTCTATCTTTGCGTATTCTTTGTAGTATATTCTCTGCATATTCTTGGTGCTCATGGATTCTTTTGTTTATTCTTATTATAAAGATTTTTCCCTTGAATTTGAAACTGAGTTTTTCTATGTATAGTAAACTTGGATGATGGTTGTTTTCTTTTAGGCATTGGAATATCTCATTCAAGACCCTCCTTGATTTTAGGGCCTGAGCTGAATAATCAGAAGTGAGCCTTATTTGTTTGCCTCTCAATGTGACCTGATGTTTCTCTCTTGGAGCTTTTAATATTTTTTCCTTATTTCCTATGTTAGACATTTGTATTATATGTCTCCATGAGCTTCTTATTTGATTGGGTCTATCTGGAGTCCTGTAAGTGTCCTGTAGGAGGATGTCTATCTTGTTTCTGAGATGGGAGAAGTTTTCTATAACTATCTCATTGAAAATGTTTTTTATGCCTTTAGTTTGTGTTTCCATGTTTTATTCTATCCTAGTGATTCTCAGGTTTTTTTTTTTTAAGTTGTCACAGAATTCTTGTATATTTTGATCATGTTCCTTTTACTGCTTTCTGTGTACTCAGACCATATAGCTGGTCCTCAATGCCTGAGGTTCTGTCTTCAAATGCTGAGGTTCTATTTTCTATGTAATCTAATCTGTTAGTGATGGCTCCGTGAGAGTTTTTAATTTGATTGATTGTGTATTTCATTTCTAGGAGTTCTGCTTGTTTTCTTTTCACTATATCTATGTCTTCATTAAAGTGATATTTTATCTTCTGTAATTACTCTCTTAATTCCTTCCTTAGATCTTTTAGTATACTGAATCTTTTGATAGTCAGTTTTTTATAATCTTTTTTAATATATCCCTGAACCAATCAGTACAGACAGAATTCTCTCCCTCTCCCTCTCTCTCTGTCTCTCTCTCTCTCTGTCTGTCTCTCTCTCACACACACACACACACATACACACACACACACACCCGACACTAATGGAATGAAAAAATAAAAAATATATTTTTTTAAAAATCCAAAATCTTAGTGAATACTGAAGGAAACTTCTCCACTGAGGTGGTCAAAACAGTTGACCAGAATGGATCATTATTGTCTATGTACAATAGTCTTTCCAAGTCTTCTCAAGTTATGTACTCATAGAGCAAGGGATTGGGTTGTTAACCACTTCCTGTTTTTGTGCTGCTCTCTGAGCTACCAGTTGGAGCAGCCTTAGCTTGGAGTTGTTCAATAGAAACTTCAGCTTTCCTTGTAGACAATATGAGGTGATTGGTTGAGACATGCTGTCAGTTGGCATTTTGTTCATTAGGACCAGTATGGTGCACTCCCAGGTTAACACTTCTGCAGTGTTGTGTTAGGGGAGTTCCAACAGGTGGCACTGAGGAATCAAGCCTCAGGGGTTTTGTTGGGTGGGGCTTGCTTTGGAGAGACTAGATTGAAATACCCCATAAGGCTAAACAGTAGCTGACTTCTTCTGTGGGTCTGGTTTTCAGAAGCCTCCTGAGAAATCTGGGGCAAGAGGAAGAATCTTCCACTCACTGCTGCCCAGGAGCACAGCCTTCCTGGGCATAGTCCCAAGTGTCTTCAACCTGTGAGTCAGCCTGCTCAGACCCACAGCTCACTTCAGCTAGTCACATGAGCCACAAGACACAAAGGAGAAGCTACTCAGGATGCCCTTCACCCTTCCAACTTAAATAGCCCTTATAGTCTATTCTGTGCCTATTTCTCTCATGTTCCATCAGGCACAGCCTAGGTCCTTCCATACATGCCTGCCAGGATATTGTGGTTGTGTGTATGTGTGTGTGTGTGTGTGTGTGTGTGTGTGTGTGTGTGTGTGGGCTCACTTCCAATATGGTTCCCACCTCAGTTCTCAGCAGGTTGGAATACAAATCTTGCTTTTTAAGCAGTGCACCATACTTTTCAAGCACCAAGGATTAGTGTAGCCTCTGAATCAGTTAAGATTAGGCAGTGTTTTTCATCTCAGATTTCTTCATACCATGACTATGTTCCCCTCTAATATAGACTATGTTTGTCTATGGTGAATCTGCGCTGACAACTGCTGAGTAGGCTTAGATGTTTTATTTCTTCTTTGTTTATTGTACTAAAATTTCAGAGTCTCTAAACAGTTTTGAGTGTCCAATATTAAATTTTAGCAAAATTCCTTTCTTACCCACCTCACTGAGAAGCTGCACACCCATTGCTTTGGTCTCATGCCATGGCACAGCTTAGAATGTAGCTTCCTCTACCTTGCCATCTTCTGAGTCCCCAAGAATTATTGATCTTTTCTTATTTCTTGCAAGGCATGTCTACTCTCAAATTCTTCAGTTTTGTTTCTCTTTACTTCTTTTTCACTTTTGAAGGATAATTTCAGAGGGCACAGATAAATAGTTTGCTTTTTTTTCTTTTAACACTAATGATCTGACTCCATTCTTTTCTTGATTTTATGTTTTTTTGAAAAGTCAGATGTAATTCCTACCTACCATGCTCTATAAGTAATGTTTTTTCTTCTTCTTTTGATTTTTTTGCTTGTTTTATTTGTTTATTTATTTGTTTGTTTTTGAAGCTTGCTAATGACATGTCTAAGTGTTGTTTTTCTGTCATTTGTCTTGATTAGTACTCTCTGAGCTTCCTTTGGAAATTCTGTAATTATTATTTCAAATATTTATTCAGTTCCTTTTATCTTTCTTCTGCTTCTGCAATCTTACATATTTATTTTTAAAATTTAGTTTATTGTCAGATAATTTCACACCATGAGCATGAAATAAATAGTAGTGTTATGAGACACTGATCATTAAAACTAGACATCAAATGACAAAGATGCTGCTGGGAGACATAAGCAAGGACTCAAAAACAAGATGGGAAAAGATAAATATCTAAATATGATGCTAGTACAAAGTATAAAATATTTTCCTTTGGTAATGGGTGATGTAGGAGACATATGGCCACCAATTTGTGCATGGGTTTTGAGGATCTCATGATCCCAATAAAGAAGGCACATTAACTTTCACAAATCAAAGAGAAAGTATATTATAAAGCAATTGTTCTTGGTTATAAGCATAGTAAAATTTTTAAAAAGAAGCCAATGTGCATTTACAGTCATAAGAAATCATCATGAAGAAAATAAAAATTTAAGTTTCATAGGTGAAATATTTGGCATAAATATAACTACATAAAACAGCTAAGAAGTAATTTAAAATATGGTAACTATAAAACTAATGGAGTTGGGAGAAGTTATACTGAACAGTAAGTTAAAGATTTAAAACTCAGAAAATATATTTCTTTCTGTAGATATGGAAATTCACAATCTAATCAGGCCAAATGCTATCATAGTTGATAATAAATTTATACATTTTTTATAATTTCTTGTCTTTATCCAAAATGAAGGGCAAACTATGTCTCTGAAATCATTGTATGAACTTTCCAGTCTAACTCATCAGGAAATATGTATATTAGAATCTTACAAAGAGCTTTTTATATTAGAACATTTTAATTTATATTCTACTTAGGTATACATGACAGCAGAATTCATTTTGATTTATTGTACACAAATGGAGCACAACTTTTCATTTCTCTGGTTGTACATGATGTAGAATCACACCATATTTGCAGTCATACATGCACCTAAGGCAATGATGTCTATCTCATTACACCATCTTTCCTGCCCCATGTCTCCTCTCCTTTCCTCCTTCCCCTTTGACCAAAGTTCCTCCATTCTTCCCCTTCCCCCTACCCCATTATGGATCAGCATCCACTTATCAGAGAGAACATTTGACCTTTGGCTTTTTGGGATTGGTTTAATTCACTTATCATGATATTCTCCAACTCCATCCGTTTACCATAATTTTATGATTTTATTATCTTTTAATGCTAAATAATAGCATTAAAAATGCCATGATGTTATTATCTTTTAATGCTAAGTAATAGTCCATTGTATATATATATACACCACAGTTTCATTATCCATTTATCTATTGAAGGGCACCTAGGTTGGTTCCACAGTTTAGCTATTGTGAATTGAGCTGCTATAAACATTGAAGTGGCTGCATCATTGCAGTATGCTGTTTTTAAATCTTTGAGTAGAAACCAAGGAGTGGGACAGCTGGGTCAAGTGGTGGTTTCATTCCAAATTTTCTAAGGAATCTCCATACTGCTTTTCATATTGGTTACACCAATTTGCAGTCCCACTAGCAATGTATGAGTGTGCCTTTTCCCCCTGCATCCTCACCAGCACTTATTGTTGCTTTTATTCTTGATAACTGCCATTCTGACTGGTGTGAGATGAAATCTTAATTTTGATTTGCATTTCTCTAATGGCTAGAGATGCTGAACATTTTTTCATATATTTGTTCATCAATTGTATATCTTCTTCTGAGAAGTGTCTGTTCAGCTCCTTAGCTCATTTATTGATTGGGTTGTTTGTTTTATTGGTGTTAAATTTTTTGAGTTATTTATATATCCTAGAGATTATTGCTCTATCTGATGTGTGTGTGGTAAAAATTTGCTCTCAAGATGTGGACTTTCTGTTCACTTTATTGATTGTTTCTTTTTGCTGAGAAGAAGCATTTTAGTTTGAATCCATCTCATTTATTGATTCTTGATTTTATTTCTTGCACTTTAGGAATCTTGTTAAGGAAGTCGGGGCCCTAATCCAATGTGATGAAGGGTTGGGCCTACTTTTTCTTCTGTTAGGCACAGGATCTCTGGTCTAATTCCTAGGTACTTTTTTTTTTTGGACTGGGGATTGAACTCAGGAGTACTTGACCACTGAGCCACATCCCCAGCCCTATTTTGTGTTTTATGAAGAGACAGGGTCTCATGGAGTTGCTTAACATCTCACTGTTGCTGAGTCTGGCTTTGAATTCGTGATTCTCCTGTCTCAGCGGCTTGACCCACTTTGAGTTGAGTTTTGTGCATGGTGAGAGTAGGGGTGTAGTTTCATTTTGTTGCATATGGATTTCCAGTTTTCCCACAACCATTTGTTGAAGAGGCTATCTTTTCTCCAATGTATACTTTTGGTGTCTTTGTCTAATATAAGATCATCCTATTTATGTGGGTTTGTCTCTGTGTCTTCTATTCTGTACCATTGATCTACATGTCTATGTTAGTGCCAATACATGACATTTTTGTTACTATAGCTTTGTAGTATAGTTTAAGTTCTGATATATTGATGCCTCCTACTTTACTCTTCTTGCTAAGGATTGCTTTTGTTATTCTGTGTCTCTTATTTTTCCAAATGAATTTCATGTTTGCTTTTTCTATTTCTATAGGGAATGATGTTGGGATTTTAATTGGAATCACATTAACTCTGTATAGCAATTTGGGTAGTATGGCCATTTTGATAATATTGATTCTGCCTATCCAAGAGCATGAGAGATCTTTCTGAGATCATCTTCAATTTCTTTCTTTAGAGTCTTGTAGTTTTCTTTGTAGAGATCTTTCACTTCATTTGTTAAATTGATTCCCAAGTATTATAATTTTTGAGGCTATTGTGAATGGAGTAGTTTTCCTAATTTCTCTTTTGGAGGATTCATTCCTGATATGTAGAAATGCATTTGATTTATTGGTATTGATTTTATATCCTACTATTTTGCTGAATTCACTTATTAATTCTAGGAGTTTTCTGGTGGAATTTTTTGGATCCTCTAAGTATAGTATCATGTCATTGGCAAATAATGATAGTTTGAGTTCTTCTTTTCCTATTCATATCCCTATAATTTCTTTTCTGTGTCTTATTGCTCTGGCTAGAGTTTCAAGGACTATGTTGAATAGCAGGGGTGAAAGAGGGCATCCCTGTCTTGTTCCCATTTTTAGAGGGAATGTTTCCAATTTTTCTCCATTTAGGATAATGTTGACCTTCAGTTTAGCTTAGATAGCTTTTATAATGTTGAGGGATATTCCTACTATGCCTAGCTTTTCTAGTGTTTCGAACATGAAAGGGTGCTATATTTTGTCAAATGCTTTCTCTGCATCAATTGATATAATCTTATGATTCTTTTATTTAAGTCTATTGATGTGTTGGATTACATTTATTGATTTCTGTATGTTGAACCAACCTTACATCTCTGGAATGAACTCCACTTGATCATGGTGCACTAGTTTTTTTAATATGTCTTTGTATGCAAATTGCCAAAATTTTATTGAAAATTTTTGCATCTATATTCATCAGGGATATTGGTCTGAAATTTTCTTTCTTTAATGTGTCTCTGGTTTTGGTATCAGGGTGATTCTAGCCTCATAGAATGAGTTTGGAAGTGTTCCCTCTTTTTCTATTTCATGGAATAATTTGAGAAGTATTGGTATTAATTCTTCTTTGTAGGTCTTATAAAACTCAGCTGAGAATTTGTCTTGTCCCAGGCTTTTCTTGATTGGTAAGCTTTTGAAGGCATCTTCTATTTCCTTATTTGAAATTGATCTATTTAAATTGTGTAGGTCCTGCTGGTTCAGTTTGGATAGGTCATATGTCTCTAGAAATTTGTCAGTTTCTTTGGGGTTTTCTACTTTACTTAAGCATAAATTTCCAAAATAGTTTCTAATTATCTTCTGTATTTCAACAGTATCTGTTATGATATTTTCTTTTTCATCACAAATTTTAGCAATTTGGGCTGTCTCTATTCTTCTTTTTGTTGGAGTGGCTAAGGGTTTGTCAATTTCATTTATTTTTTTTTCAAAAAATCAGCTCTTATGTGGTCACTTTTTTTAATTGTTTCTTTTGTTTAAATTTCATTGATTTCAGCCTTGGTTTTAATCATTTCCTGTATTCTACTTCTTTTGGTGTTGGTTTGTTCCTCTTTTTCTAGGGCTTTGAAATGTAGTGTCAGGTTGTTTATTTGTTGACTTTTCTTCTTTTAATAAATGAGCTTAATGCAGTGAACTTTCTTCGTAGCACTGCCTTCATAGTGTCCCAGAGATCTTGATATGTTGTATCAGAGCTCTTATTTAACTCTAAGGAATTTTTAAAATCTCCTCCCTATTGTCTTCTGTTATGCATGCATCATTCAATAGCATATTATTTAGTTTCCAACTGTTGGAGTAGTTTCTATTTTTTAATTTGTCATTGATTTCTAATTTTATTCCATTATGGTCAGAATGCAAGGTAGTTTCTCTATTTTTTTGTATTTGCTAAGACTTGCTTTGCGACATAACATATGATCTATTTTGGAGAAGGATCCATGTGCTGCTGAGAAAAAAGTGTATTCACTCATTAATGGATGAAATTTTCTACATATGTCTGTTAACTCTACATTACTGATAGTTTCATTGAGATCTGTGGTTTCTTTATTACGTTTTTGTTTGGAGGATCTATCCAATGGCTGTCTTAAAGTCTCCAAGTATTATTGTGTTGTGGTCTATTAGATTCTTGTAGTTGAGAAGGGTTTGTTTGATATACATAGATGCCCCATTATTTGGGGCATAGATATTTATGATTGTTATGTCTTGTTGATGTATGATTCCCTTAAGCAGTATGAAATGTCCTTCTTTATCCCTTTTCACTAACTTTGGCTTGAAGTACACTTTACTGATATGAGGATGGAAACCCCTGGTTGTTTATGTGCTCCTTTTGAGTGATATGCTTTTTCCCACTCTTTCACTTTCAATTTGTGGATCTTTTCCTGTAAATGAATCTCTTGAAGGGAACATATTGTTGGGTGTTTTTTTTTTTTTTTTTTGGATCCAATCTGTCAGTCTATGCCTTTTAATTGGTCAGTTTAGGCCATTCACATTCAGGGTTATTATTGAAATATGATTTGTAATCCCAGTCATTTTGGTTTATTTTTGGTTTTTAACTTGGTTTCTCCTTTGATTGGTCTTTCCTTTAGTGTAATTCCTCTCTTTGCAGATTTCCAATATTAGTTATCATTTCCTCCTCATGGAATATTTTGCCAAAAATGCTGTGTAGTGCAGGCTTTCTCACTGTAAATTCTATTAACTTTTGTTCATCATGGAAGGTTTTTATTTTATCATCCAATCTGAAGCTTAATTTTGCTGGATATAAGATTCTTGGTTGGCATTTATTTTCTTTCAGAGCTTTGTATATGTTCTTCCAGAATCTTCTGGCTTTTAGGGTCTGGGTTGAAAAATCTTCTCAGATTTGAATTGGTCTTCCCTTTTATGTAATTTGATTTCTCTCTTGTGGCCTTTAAAATTCTATCCTTATTCTGTATGCTAGGCATTTTTATTATAAAATGACTTGGTGTAAATCTGTTATAACTTTATACATTTGGTGTCCTGTAAGCCTCTTGTATTTGATTTTCCAATTCATTTTTCATGTTTGGGAAATTTTCTTATATTATTTCATTGAAGATATTGTGCATTGCTTTGGCTTGAAACTCTGTGCCTTCTTCTATCCTGATAAATCTTAGATTTGGTCTTTTGATGCTATCCTATAATTCTTGGATGTTCTATTTATGGTTTCTTACCATCTTCATTGTGTGGTCAACTTTATTTTCAAGATTGTATATTTTGTCTTCATTATCTGAGTTTTTGTCTTCCAAGTAATCTAGTCTGTTGGTGATGCTTTCTATTGAGTTTTTATTTGGTTTACTGTTTCCTTCATTTTAAGAATTTCTGATTATTTTTCTTTTTCACAATCTCTTTCTTGAAGAAATATTTTGATACCAGTATTTGTTCCCTTATCTCTCTGTTGGTATGATCAATGGTTTCCCTTATTTTCTCTCTTATCACTTTGTTGGAATGATCAGTTTTTGCCTATATTTGCTCACTTAAGTCATTCTTTAATTTGCAGATCATTTTAATTATGTACATCTGAATTCTTTCTCTGACATTTTATCCACTGTGCTGTCAATAGGTTCTATTATTGTAGTATTTTGGTTTGTTTGGGGTACTTTCTTCCCTTGTATTTTTATGTTGATTATGTGCTTTTCTTTCTTGCAGTACCAATCTGAGCTATTGTGGCTTCTATCCTATAATCATGTAGTTACCCTACTGATTACCTGTACCTTACCTTGGAGTTCACTTCCAGTCCCCCATAGTTGTCCCTTGATGAATGCTACTGTAACTAAAGATGGTGACAGTGGTAGTGGAGGCAACTCAAGATGGTAGTGGGGGTAGCCCAAGATGGCTGCAAATACTTTCAGAGATGGAGCTGAAAGGGTGGGACTTAGAATGGCTTTGGGCTGATAATTGGAGATGCAGTACTGTGGCATGCTGAGCTATGGCAGGCAGCTGCCTCCTAGCCTTGTCTGTTGGCCTATGGTGGAGCTTACTACATGGGGAGGATTATGGTGATGGCTGCAGCATCCCAAGATGGACTGGGGAGGGAAGAAGCTACAACGTGGACCTCTATTCTGCACAGGGGTGGTCCTGGGCCTGGCTCTCACACAGTTCTACAGGGGCAGTCCTTTCCCTGACCTCAGACTGGGCTCCCATGTGGTCCCCAGAGGTAGGCCTGGGCCTGTGCCTTGGCTCCTCTGGGTTGGCAGGGGATCTGGTACAGAGCCTATATTGGAATTTTTTGCAGTGGTTCTTTTACAACATCTTTGAGCTCACCTAATACTATTAAATTTAATTTCAAAACTATAAAAATTTATGTTTTGACTTTGACGGACTGAAATTTTTTCTATGGGCATCATAATATTTGTCCTCACTGGGGATTCTACCATCTTTACATTTTCTTTCCATAATCATTACAACTAAATAAAAAAGCCATGTTGTGGTTGAAAATACATTATTTAGAAATTTCTGACTTCCTTATACCTTGCTTCTTTCAGAAAACCATAAAAAGTATATCAAAATATTAGACATTTTTAAAATTGAGGTATATATAAGAAAATTTCCTGAAATATATATTAATTCTATTACCTCAAGATATCTAGCACTCATTAGTAGAAGTAAATACACTTATTCACTTTATTAATATCTAAAATCTTTTTATAAAAGCATTGTTCTAAGAATTTCCATACTGGATTATTAAGCAACTTATAGATACACAAAGCAGAAAAATAGTCAATGAGGGATATCTTCTAAGACTAAAATGCACATGATTTTTGCATTAAGTTAAAATAAGTATAAGAAACAATTAGAAATGACTAATATATATTATTGCATAGTTGAAACTAGAAGATCCTGCCAAGGAAATAAAACTGAATTTGCCCAGAAACTTCAATCATTTAGAAGCTACTTTTTTCTTCACTAGTATACAGAGAAGGGTTTACACCTAATACATAAATTGTAAAAGAATATTTCCATGGAGTACAACATATGCTGGTAGAATGCTTTTGATAGTGAAGCTATTTCTATGTTTTAAAATTTAAGGCATATTATCTGGTGTGGTGGCAAATGCCTGCAATACCAGTGGTTCATGAGGCTGAAGCACGAGGATAGCAAGTTTAAAGCTAGCCTCAGCAACTTAGTGAGCCCTGACAACTTAGCCCTAAACAACTTAGCAAAATTCTGAATCAAAATAAAAAATAAAAAGTGCTGGTAATATGGTTCACTGGTTAAGTATCCCTGGATTCAAACTCCAGTACCCAAAAATTAAATAAATAAATAAATACAATTTAAGGCATGTTATGTGGGTATAGTGGCACACACCTAAAATTCCTACCAGCTCAGGAGGTCGAGGCAGGAGGCTCATGAGTTCAAGGCCAGCCTCAACAAATCAGCAGGCCCAAAGCAACTTAGTGAGATGCTGTCTCTAAATAAAATATAAAAAAAGGACCGAGTCATGTTGCTCAGGGGTTAAACAACCCTATGTTCAATCATCAGTACCAAAAATAAAAAAGAATTAAGCATATTAATATCATCTAAGTTAAAGTGGAAGACTCAAGTTAAATGTAATCTCAAAAAGCTCTACTAGAACAGATTGAAGAATTTAGCAGTCATTATAATGTCTATTTTTCTTTTACCTTTGGAATTTTGTTACAGGTAGCCACACAATAATCTTCATTTGATAAATGATAACAGATAGATAAGTATATTGATAGATATATAAAGTTGATGTATATATATTAAGAAATCATTGGTGGTTGCCCAGTGTGGTGGCAATACCTGTAATCCCAGTTACTCAGGAGGTTGAGGCAGGAAGATCATACATTTGAAGCCAGCTTGGGCAATTTAGTAAGACCACTGTCTCAAAATAAAATTAATAAGAGTTGAGAATGTAGCTCAAAGTTAGAGTCCCCTGGGTTCAATTTCCAGCACCACAAAAAGAAAAAAATGAAAAAGAAAGATTAAAAAAAAGGTAATTTATCATTTTCCACAGTGAGAAATGTTAACTGAATATTCAGCTAACTTTTACATGAAAATTAAGTTCTAAACTTATAGAAATGATCAAATATTCAAGTGCAGAAGCATACCATGTTTAACACATTTCAAGAAAAGTGAGATTTTAAAAAATATTAAGTTTTATTGTCTTTAGTTATTTCTCTCCTTATTAATAAATGGATATTCAAACCTGAAGTATAAAATGCTTATAAGTACAATAAAAATGCATATAATATTTTGTTATTAATAATAATAAAATGGGTATGATATTTTCAAATTCCAAATTCTTGAGAAGTGTAGCTTTTTCTGAAAAACACCCTTTCTACAGTTTGGATGCTCAGGTTGATTAAGTGTGGTACATTCACAGGATTTATATCAAAACATACATACCCTGTATTTGCTGGTACCTAAGTGATCACAGCAAATAAAAGGAACCAGATAATGAGAATTTTGGAATATAAATCCAGATAGGCCACCTTTTTTGCATACAGACAAAAATTTGACACGAATGTTAATAAATGTGGAAAAATATTGAATCATTTGCATATTACTGAGTGGAAATATAACATGGTGCAGCTATGGGGAGTAGTATGGCAGTTACTCAAATAAATAGAACTACCATATGATCCAGCAGTACTACTCTTGGGTATGCACTCAAAAGAAATGAAAGCAAAGATTCAAATGTACTTGGATGCATATGTTCTTAACAGCATTGTTCAAAATAGCCTAAAGGGGAAAGCAACCCAAGCATTGATCAGTGAATGTGACATAAAATGGAATATTATCCATCTTTATGAGCCTTGAAGACACAATGTTAAGCAAAATGAGTCAGTTAGAAGAGGAAAAACACTGAATAACTTTACTTATGTAAGATACATAGTAGAGTGAAATTCAGAGAAACAGAAGAATGGCATTTCCAAGGACTTTGTGGAGGGGAGAATGGAGAGGCAGTGTGTCAACTAAAAGTCTCTACCCATTACACTGATGCATGAATGGAAAGATATAAAGAGTTCTGGAGAAGGATGGTGGTAGTGATTCTACAACATTATGAATATACTTAATGTCACTTAATGTAACATATTTAGAAATGTTTAAAATGGTGAATTTTGTCTTTTGTATGTTTGACAGAAATTTTTTTAAAAGCAAAAAACCCCAACAAACCAAACATAAATAAAAGCACACACCAAGTTCATAGACCTTGCCTCAGATAAAGTATATAAAAATATTAATAGATCACATCTAAACAATTTTTTAAACAATTGCAACAAATCTCACAGTACAACCAGGACTGTGGATCACTTCTCTGGCCAGTGGAGGGCTCCTACTAAAACTGTGACTTCATATGCAGAATATTTATTTAAAATACTTATTTTTGACTTTGCTTGATTAACAAGGTTTGAGATAAGTATGTTTTCTCTCATATGCAGAAGGTAGAGAGAAAAAAGGAACAAATAGGGGATCTCATGAAAATAGAACAGTGGAGAAGTTGGAAAGGGATGAAGGGGGACAGAAGAGGGATGGAAAAAGGCAGAAACTAAGGAATAAAATTGACTAAATTATGCTATGTGCATGTATGAATGCATCACAATGAATTCCACTTTTATATAAAACTATAATGCACAAACAAAAAATTATAGAAGGAAAACAAACAGATTAGGTGAATGGGGTTAGGGGAGGGAGGAAAGGAGGGAAAAAGTAGTACTGGGATTGAAATGGAGGAAATTATGTTATATACTTCCATGAATATATCAAAATGAATCCCACAATTATTTACAACAATAATGTGCTTATACAAAAATAAGTGATTTTAAATTATTCCATATATCATTGAATTACTTTGAAGTGAATTCTATTAAACCCTTGCTATATAAATTTGATTCAAACATTAGTAACATAATCATTGAAAATAAAAGAAATATAATTTTCCTTTTTGCAGACCCATGTAGGCTATTGTGATATAAGCCAAATAAAGTATTATTAATTTTGATTTTATCTGATATATTAAAATTATGTATCTTGGGCTGGGGATGGAGCTCATCCCCTTTAGCATGTGTGAAGCATTGGGTTTAAATCTGAGCACTAGAGACAACAACAGCAACTAAAACAAAACAAAACAGATATCTATATAATTTTTATTTTTTTATGGAGATGGTACCCCTATTTGGCATAGACCAAAACAATATAAAACTCTGGGTTACTATATTTTATAGACCATGGTATAAAACAAATTAAATACCACCAATGCATAAAGAAGTTAGAAATAGATTTTAAAAAAGGAAATAAATATCTCATTTAGAAATCCTATGCAGTTCTTATGTATCAAATCTCACAGAGTAAATGAGTATACAATGTTGGTCACTAGGTTGAATAAAATTTCTTAGTAAGTCTACCTTAGATATGCAGAGGGCTTCTATGACCCAAAATTGCCAACATGTAATATGACCCACATAGGATATAAATTGCCGCATCTGTTAGCATTTGAATGCCAAGAAGGGATTTGTCCAACATGATATAAAAATCCTAAATCAATTGATTTGACTTGATCAAATAATGGTTCAAATCAAATAATGGTTCAGAATTTACATTTTTAAATGTTTGAAAATGTAGTTTTAGAGAATAGTGTAATCATCATTGCATATTGCTCTCATTGAATTTCAATTTGAGAATACCAATTTTTCCACCAGAAAAATGCCCAAAGGCCCAAGATCTTAAACAAAGCAGCATTATGATACCACTATGCCTCTATTGTGAAGCATGGATCAGATCTTGCTGTTATTTCAGGGCCCTGTCAATAAATACCATCTAAGAACATGGAAAACAAATGAATCTCATGTAAAGAAGTAAACTGAGGCAAATGAGACAGAGGTGTTGTCTACATTTTCTAATCTACATAACCTGTATCTTTAGCACGGTACTGCATTTTAAAAAGAGGAAGATAAATTGGGGGTGCATTTCCTCAGACACTAGTCTTTTTAATTTCAGAAATAATCACAACCATTATACTATGAACAGCTTTGTTCACTGAAGGGAACAAAAGCTCCAGATGAAATCTCAATGACTTTTCCTCTGCAGCCAGAGATTGATTGCAGAGGAGCACATCAGGCTATGATTGTTGTTATATGGGGGACATTTTCCAAAGAGATGGGAAAAACAAACCAACAACAACAGCAACAATAAAAACATCAGGAATCAGATAATGCTCCAAAAACTGATTCTGAAAGACCAGAACAATGGGTAAGTATATGGCTAAACATACAACTGCCCTTCCACAGAGTAGAGTGTTTTCTTCTCACCCACCTCTCCTTTGATGCTTATAAAAATGACTCATCTAGATACAAAGTAAGCTGCCCATGGATCTGTCTCTCCTGATTGGATTTTCAGCATCTTGAGTTTAGGAATGGCTTCTTTACCTACCTCCTCATAATGAACTCTTGTTGAATTAAATGCATGACAATGGACAAACAGAAGTAAGTTTGCCCTTCCTGGAGAGGTCCTTATTTAGGACAGCATGATTAAACTCCAAATGCTCCCTTAAGACACAGCTACATTTCTTGTCCCTATTTCCATATCCCAGAAATTTTCAAGAACAGGACACACACATCAATAATATGAAACATATTTGTTCTGAAATATTTGTTTGCATTCAGTTTCTTGATTATTAATCTATTGATTATAATTCACTGCCAGGTAGGTACAAAGTAGAGCCTGTACTTAAGTCCAAACAGATTCTCTAAATGACTGATAGAAATTGCAGCTAAAATTTTTAGTGATTTCTCTGTTATACCCCCTTATTAATCCATGCAACAAAATAAAGTAGGGTGAACACAGTAAAGGGGGAGAGGAAAGGTAATTATTTATCCATAAAAACTACAACGTCTATATCCAAAGTATTTATTAAATTATTTAAAATCTGTGTCATGCTCATGTATAAAAACTTCCCCTTTGGTTTGTCATAGTAAACAGAATTTTTATGTCTTATTCAAGAAGATGCATGTCCTCATTAAAACTATTTTTCAGTTGGTTCTATTGTGTCAACTCATGATTAACCACACTAATGAAGAGAAGAAATAGCAAGGAAAATTCAACATGGAGAAATCCAAAGTAATTTATTTTTGGCATCAGTACATTTTATTTTGCAGCAGATCTACCATAATCAAAATTATTTAAACACTTGAAACCATTATAGTTTCCCCAAACTCTTATTGTATTAGTGGCTAAAAAAAGAAAAAAAAAGAAAATAATGTAAAGTGGAAATGTGATTGATGAAAAGAAGCATAAACTGTGGTTTATGCTTCTTTTAAGGAGGTTAGAAAAAGAACAGTTGGATCTGATCAGTGCATGCTCTATGGAAATGTATGGAAATATCACGTCAAATCTCATTAATATGTACAATTCATATATGTTAATAATACACATAATTATTATGTCATCATTTTGTTTTAGTGTTACATGCATGTCAGTAATACAAAGTAGTCAGAGAATGGGGTTCAAGGATTCAAGGTCAGATTGTCTTAACCAAATACTGACTCTACCATGTTATAGGAATATCAACTGGGCAAGTACTTAACCTCCTTGATACCCTAAGTTTCTCCTCTATCTTTTAGGGTTATTCTGATTAAGTATGCTAATATATATCAAACATAATAATTACTAAATATTGGGTACTGTCCATAAACATTAGGTATTATCACATACATTTCTCTGTTTAATAAATACAACAAAACAACAAGTTGGTAGCTAAAAACTTCTTTGAAAATTAAAGTATATCAGTGCTATATCTGGTTTTAGCAGCCTCCTCTATATTAGTGGCTAAAAAAAAAGAAAAGAAGGTAAAGTGGAAATGTGATTAATGAAAAGAAGCATAAACTGTGGAAAAGGAGGTTAGAAAAAGAATAGCTGGATCTGATCAGTGCATGCTCTATGGAAATGTATGGAAATATCAATTTTAGTACATGAAAGATAAGTCATAATTTAACACATTGTTACATAAAGAAAGGAAAAATCAAATCATCTTTCTTACAACTGGATGCATCAGGTATGGCAAATTTAAGTGTCAACATCCATTTTATAGATTACTACCAGTTTTCAAGGTTTATGATTATATAATAAAAATTCATTTCCCAAGAAAGTACATAAATGCATTGCCTGTCTTTTAGTACAATGCCTTGACTTATGGAGAACTCAAGTCAAAATCATTTTTTTAGTATTCTATAATGCAGATTCCTCAAATAATAACATGGGATAACAATAATGACATAGCATGAATTATGTAAGAAACTAATTTTTAAGTGGGGATTGAATGTGCACACTTGCATCAATTTCAAAATAATGTCAATGTGATGATAGTCCCTGTCTAGGTCCATGCAGTTTGCTTCTCACTCATATCTGCTAGATTTTGAACATTCACCTAAAATATTAAGTCAAAAATCTGTAGGTATGGCAAAAACACTAAGCTCTCTGTAATAATGCAATATAAATCCATCATTCAATCATTTACCAACACATTCTTAACAGATATCTAATTATATTTTGTGGTGGTTTGGATGTTGAATATCTCCCAGAGGTCCATGGATTAAAGGCTTAGTCCTCAGCTACTGGGAAGTGATAGAACCTTCAGCAGGTGGAATACTGAGAAGTCTTTAGGTCAATGCGGGTGTACTCTGGAAGGGCATTGTGAAACCCTGGTTTCCCTTCTTTTCCTCTTTTTGCTTCTTATCTTCTGATGTTAGCAGTTTACTCCAACATGTATTTCTGCCATGATGTGCTGCTCTCACCAGATGCCCAGGAAAGAGGCCACTCAATGTTGAATTGGAGCCATGAGCCAAAATAAAGCTTTTCTCTTTATAAGTCACCTCAGGTATATCATTATGGTGATATAAAACTGATTAATACATATGTGGTACTACTTCATAAAGTATTACCTTTGCAAGAATATGATAGACAACGAAAAGTAGAATTTTTTTGTTGTTTAAATTTTAAAAGGCAAATGCCTGAGATCTTGTATCATGGAATGTAGTAAATAAATCACATTATTTATTTATTTAATTAAAATTTCATTGACTGTGATGTTTCCATTCTCATTGCACATGTAGAAGCATTTCCATTCCAATCCGTATGTCCTACTTTTCCTTATTAAGGTGAGCTAACTGGAACTACAAGCCTGTGTGTACAGAAATGGACAGATCTCAACTTAATGTAAAGCTCTTCCTTTTGCGTCTTGGTAAGATCTCAGTCGAGTCTAATTACCAATGTTCTCTATTTTAGATGATTTTTTTCATTAACAGAACCGAGAAAGAAAAGTCACCTGTTTTAATTTTGCACAAATAAATGTATTGCAGAGTGCAGCCACTTGAAAATGACATGAAGTAACATATATCAACTAGTAAAAATGGACATGGTAAAGTTCAAAAATCAAATCAGTAATCTAAAACATGCATCTAAAAATAAAAGACATCCTGACATAATCACGATATGTGATTAGCTTATTTCTAACTATATTATGCTGAAATAAACATAATTGCTGCATAAATTTTTTCGTTTATGTAAGTTCTCCTATTTAATATTTTAAAGTCTATCAAGACAATAAATATAATTTTTAAACTATGGTGATTATGAATATTTAAATATTTTATTTTAAATAATAAGGTTCTTACCCTGATCGAAGGGTTTTCCTGGACTCCAAGTGCGGAAATAATCATCCTAAGGAGGAAAATAATGTGAATTGAGTGTATATGAGTAATAAACATGTAAGGATTTATATAAAATCTAAAATAAAATATGAAACAGAAGCTGTATACAAACCTCTACTTCCTGTAATGGCAAGCAGCAAATTATAAAAATAAATAAATAAAATAAAAATAAAAAGGAACAAGAGAAAAAGAATAGTTATCAAAAGGGAATGCATTGTTTACAAGTTACAGAAAAGTTTTTCATTAAATGTGTTCATTTTCATTGCAAGTCAATTGTTACTATAACATTTTAACAATTTTTTGGTTGTCATTTTTAAATATTATAATGCACTAATTTCAATTGCAATTCAATGTGTAATATAACATGAGGAAAATTATCCTAAGCTAATAAGCTATAAAATATCTTACCAGTTTCCAATTATACAACTTCATTTCCCACTAGTACAATACTAAATGGAACTATTAATATAGCAGGGAAAATATCAAGTGATTTTGCAGTAGCCCACAGAGTATAAATACTTTCTGCAAATCATTCACATGTTAATTGAATATCTAAGGAGTTCATCAAAATGCAATTGGGAACTTGAAAAAATGCACACCTAATTAAATCCCAGCTAACATTTAGATCTTTAATATGGAAAAGAATCAATGCAATATATTTACTATAGACTTAGTAAAAATAACTGTACAACAAAAAACTAGGGCAATGTACACTAAAAAGAACAAAAACAGCAGAGCCAAATGAACTAAATCCATTTTACTTCCTGTCTTCATTATTCTAAAAGCCTTAGGAAAAGTAAAAAATACTTCATCCATACCATTTTTCATTGTAGATTTAAAAATTCATAGTTTAAATTAATATGCTGTTTTCACTCATCTGGAATAAAAGTGTGGATCACATCATGGTGAAGTTAAAAAATTTCCTAGCTTCATAGTCTTCAACTCATTCAAGCCATTTAGCTGAAAACCTACAGAATTTCATGCATCTAAAAAGGCCAAACAAATTCTTTGAATCTTTTTCCTGTCTTATTAGTTAATGCTTTCTAGTCTAGAAATATAAAAGTAAAATGCACATTTTAATCATTGAAATAAAGACTATTATCTACTTTTGAAAAAAATTAAGGTATGTTTCCAAAGATTTTTATTACTGTGAATGTCTGTTCATTACTACCTTCTGTACTCCCACCCACCTACTTCAAATGAAAGAAAAAAGATGGAAACAAGAAAAAAGAAAAATAAAAAAGAAGAAATAATGCAAAACCATCTTTGTAGTTTTGTGTTTAAGTTCAGATAGGGTTATAATAAGAGGAGGGCAAATGATGGCAACATAATAATATATTTTGCACTAAGGTATCCAGGATTAGATTAAGGGAAGATAATGCCACCGGATAATTAAATAAACGCTGATTGTTTAATCTCTTTTAAAAACAATTATAACATGATAGAATTCTTGGAAAACCAAGCTTTCAAATTAAATTACTGCACTAAAAATTTCAGAGCTTGATCTGAGGATCATAACACAATCATGGAATATTGTTTTTTTTGTTTTGAATTGCATCTTACTGTTTGGGAATGACAACTATCATTCATTCCAGCATGGAGAGGGCTTAGACATCTCTGTCTTTCTTTCTTTTTTTTTTTAAATATTTATTTTTTAGTTGTAGGCGGACAGAATAAATATCTTTATTTTATTCTTATGTGGTGCTGAGGATCGAACCCAGTGCCTCATGCGTGCTAGGCGAGCACACTACCACTGCGCCATAACCCCAGCCCTGATCTCTGTCTTTCTTGATGCCAAACAGAAGCTAGACATGAGCACATGAGTAATAGACCTGGAGACAGGCAAACTCTAATTGAAGTCTTGCTGTACCACTTATTAGCAGCATCACTTTAGAAAAGGTGATGATATAGACTTCAGGCCCTCATGACTAAAGGGGAAAAATAATTCCTGTTTGAGAGGTGTGCTCTTGGGATTAGTCATAAAATATGTAAAATACCAGCCTGATATCTGGCATAGAGGAGTTGCTCACACTTAGTGGCTGCTTTGAAAGAGCCCAGTTCATCTTTGTGAGGGTCTCTGGGCAGCACCATTGAACACACTCTCATAACTGCTGACAAAATCCTATAGATACTCCATTTTGTAAAAACAACCTCCAAGGTGAAAGTTTATTTTAAAAGAATATGATAGTAAAACTTAACCTCAATCACATTTAATTAATTTCCTTCAGAATGACACTATCATGTTTGTTTAGTATGGGACCACAGTCACGCAAAAATCTATAATCAAATGTGAAGCAGGAGCCTGATTCTTTCAGTTCTGTCAAGGGCAACATTCAAGCCTGGCCATTATATGCAAAAGCAAAGTAGTCTACTAGGCTATTTTTAGATATATTCTTTGTATTCTCACTCATAGACCTTTTTTTTAAAAATGGTTTCACTTCATTAAATCTTAGGAATTTTGCCAGAATGAGAAATAAAGGAATTTTTTACGTAAGTGTTCATTCAGGCATAATTTCTTTTGTTTCAAAAAGTTTTGTGTGAATATTGGTTGTTCTCAGGCTTCAATTTAGATCCCTAATAAGCCAGTTAAAGATTTAGAAAACATCTGAGAAATGTTCCCAACTGGAGAAATTTAGATTTTAGACAGCTACAAGCCAGCCTGAGTGATTTGACAGTCACAGCTGGATTCTTGTCATCCGTGTTTAATGTCTAGTGAACTACAGAGATTATAGATTTTAATATATTTCCTATATTATGCTTTTACCAATTTCTTACATTTGAGGAAATAATGATTTTTAGTGTTCCATAAAACATAATTGACATAAGAACATTTGATATGCATATTATTTAAACTTTTTTTGTATTTTTATTGCTATGTCTTTTTCTAGTTTTAAATAAAATATGTATTTAATGTACTGCACATTTTCACAACCTTGACATTACTAGTATTTCACACCAGATACTTCTTTTTTAAAATATTTTGTTGTATATAGACATAACACTTTTATTTTATTTATTTGTTTTTATGTGGTGCTGAGGATCAAACCCAGTGCATCCCACATGCCAGGCAAGCGCTGTAACACTGAGCCACAACTCCAGCCCCCTCAGATGCTTCTTTGTTTCAGTGGGGGACAAAGGGGACTGTCCTATTCATTGTAGGCTGTTTAGCAATGTCTTAATCCTCTACTCATGAAACACCAGTAGGGAACCTCTCCCAAGTTGTGACAAACAGAAGTGTCAGTGGATATTGCCAAATGTCCTCTGGGGGGGAAAGTATCACTCATTTGAGAACCACTGATGTAGAGTTATTGAAAAATACAGAAAAAAAAATCAAGACATCCTACAACAGAGGACTGCAACCAGTAACAAATGTTTTACAGTTTTGAGATTATGTTATATATTCAATTTCATATGCAATTTTGTACCATTTTGCATTGATATGATTATTTTTTCAAAATATTCAATAGTTACATATAACATTTTGTGGGGGTTACCATCACTTATTTATGACCTCATCTGTCATAAGATTTAAAAAATGACTGAAAGAAATGCCCCCAACTAGAAAAATTTAGGTTTTAGATAGCTACAACCCAGCCTGAATGATTTGACAGTCACAGCTGGATTCTTGTCATTCATGTTTAAAATCTTACACTAGTAAACTATGAAGACTATAGAACTTAATATTCTATATTTAATATATAATATATGCTATTTTATATTTAATATTTGGTGCTTTTGTATTATTTATAATGCTTTGCTGTTATGAATACAATAAATAAAGATTTGATTACATTTTGTTTTCTTATCAATAGAAAATAAAATGTTTGGGAAGGTGACCAGAGGGAGTAAACAGTATACTCATATAAGAAGAACTAGTTTCCCATTATAGTAACTGATTATAACTAAATGAAAAGAGTCAAAATGAGAGGTTTATATTCAATGATCAGTTATTTGGTTCATTCGTGTCCACATTATTACATCTGTACTGAGATAAGCTGTTTTATTGTCTAAAGGAATTATGTAGACTAGCATGAAACTAGGTCACGATTCTTAGGTATCCTTATGGATTTTGATACGTGATCAATTGGGAACAGGAGAATCTGATACCCAAGAGAGCCACTGATGTCTAGAGATGAGAATAAAAACATAACATTCACACATCATGTTAACTCTTATTTATTATGTCATTCAACCTGCTCGAGTGGCTATGAAGAACTGTAGGGACAATAAAATTTTACTGAAGTAAATATTTGATAAGAAATTGCTAAGAAAGCATCATAATGTTCAAACAATAGTAAACACAGGCACTGCTGGAGTCACTGAACATAATTTTGTCCTATATTTTCATAACCATCTTGCAGTTTGCCTTAAGAAACTAATATAAAATATTTTTTAAGCTGTAGAAAAATTACTACATAGTCACAAAATGAGACAAAGGATAATATTTTTGAAATCACACTTTGAAAATAAAATGTATAAAAATGATGATTATCCAATGGTAGATATTTTTGATATAGCATATTCATATTGGTAACAAATCTGTCAATGTGGTTCTAGGTGGGGAATATAATTTCCTAGTGTGTGGGTGTGCAAGTGCATGTGTGTGTGTATGTGTGTGTATTATATATATATACACTTGCATATATCAAATATATAGATATTAATACATAAATAAATGTATGTTCTAAACTGAACAGGTTTATTACAGAGACTCATTTCACTGCCTGCCTATAACATTTAAATACTATTGAAATAATATTTTATGATTCATATGAGGCATCTTACAGGGTAGATAAATTTTGACAAATGTAGCTTTGACAAAACAATTTTGTAACAAAAAATTGATAATATTTTTTTTAAAGATTTTTAGAAATAGCTTATATAGGATTCTAGAAACCCAAAAAACTTAGTCTCAAAGACAAAGTAAATAAATAAATATATTCAGCTATAATATTGTCAACTATGTATATTGACACTTTGTTATTGGAATGATAATACTTGCAATAAATTCTCCATCAAAGTAATGACATCAGCTACATACTACACTAAAAAAATAATATAGTGCCTTATAAATGCTGTCATAGTATCTCTAATTTATTGAATCCTACTAATACTGCATTGTTTACTCAGAAGTATTGAGTGATATTTTATATCCAAATTTTTAAATTATATTTCATGAAACATACACTGTTTAAAAAGTCATTACGTTTTTGCAAAAATGGATACCTCCGAAACCAATGATGTTTTATCAGTGATCTCATTAATATAAAAACTGATTCAAATTGCAAATGAGTTAGCAAAAAAATAGTGAAAATTTTCAAAAGTGAGAGAATGAATAATTATAAAGATTTAAAGGTGAACTTATCTTGGTAAAATTTTCAAATTATAACTTAACCATTTCAATTAATGCATCAGAATGATAAAAATTATAAAAGAAAACAAAGAAGGTATAAAACATCAGGGACAAGAAGGAGGTTTGGGAAGTTGAAAAGTCCAGGTTTGAACCCTGTATCTACCACTTGTTCTGATATTTTAACTCTGACATTAAGTTGACATAAGTTTTTCTTTACTGAAAGTTGAAACTAAAAATAATATTCTTTGGGTGTATAAAGATTAAATTAGAAAATGGATGTCAAGGATCAGTATGGTTTCTAGCTAACAATAAATATTCTAGTAATTGTCACTAATAATTACATTATAATTTAATATTTTTATTAAACTGGTATCATATGAAAATGGAATTTTGGAAAGAAACATTTGGTGTGTGTTTGGAGGATGATTATTACATATAGAGTAAGTTGTAGAAAAACAACTTTTTGGTATTCTCAATGTGACCTTCACCCTTGATTTGTGAAGTCAGGTGTACATCAAGTATGCCCTTCTTTGACTTTCAAAATCATATCATAGGCTCCTGTTTTTATTTTTTTCAACTATTTACATAAACATTTATTGTGCTTACAATGGGTACAAAAGAAACAAATTGAGTGATACATAGCCTGTGACTTCAAACAGCTCAGTATCTAATGTAAAAGTCAAATGTGGACATTATGGACAAATGTGTAAGGAGAAAACCCTTCAAGGCCTTGGGAAGTAAGGAAAGAAAGCAAATAAATCTGTGAGAAGTCTTTCATAGGAAGTAATTTATAAACATGTTCATATAGAATATAGAAATGCAGAATTTAATTTTCTAAGGTCTTTGAAGTATTTTCTAGTCTTCCTTAATTTATAGTTGAAAAATTCTGAAGTATTGGAGTACATAATAGCCAAAGATGGCTTCATCAGTTGCTTTCCTCATGGTATATTCATCTTGATGTTCATAACAAAAGATTAATACTCATTCTCTTATCATTGAATAACTGTCTGGTTTCATGACTGACTTGACCAATAACATATGGCAGAATGGCATTCACATATTCTAAGACTAGTTTATAAGAAGGATTTCATTCTGCCACCATGAGAGAAGCCAAAGCCACATGGAGAAGCTCTTACTCCACGTACATCACTAAGCTCTAGATAACATCAAAATTCAATTGCCAGTCATGTGACAAAACAAAGCTCAGGACCCATTTTACTGCAATCACTTTAGAGCCTCAAAGTGAGAAATAGCCAGCTGAGAAATAGTCAAAACATGGCACAATGAGAGTTAATAGCAAATTGTGGTTTTAAGCTACTACATTTTGGGTTGTTTTGCTAGAGAATAACAAATGGCAGGCACGCCCTCACATCATACAATTAGTCAATGCTAAAATGAAAAAATATATATACCAGCTCTCCAAATCTTGTTGAATATGCTTTCATAACAGCATGTTTTCAATACACCAATACAGAACTTCCCCAATTCCTTTAGTTTTCAGGATTTAAGCTTTGATCCATCAGGTAAATCCTTCTATCAGCCTCCTAATGAAAGTCTGATGCTGGGTCATGGCACTAACCTTAGACTATTGTTATGTGAATTTATAAAGGAACCCCAGAACAAATTCTGAGAAATCGTCCAGCAACTTGGGTCTGGATATGAAAGTCAGACTGTTCTATGCTCGTAATTCTCTAGATTGTCCTCCTTATCCACAGACTCAGTTTCTCTTCTTGGACTTTTCATTCATCCTCTACTACTCATTGGGGATCCTGAATCCAAACCTCTTACCTGTCGAATTTCCCAAGCTTGACCCAACACACTTTTTTTGGTTAAGTCTTGCTTCTAAACAATCACTACCACTGCCCAATTTCTTTTTCCACAAGTCCAGAAAAGACAAAAGGGGTCCTGGTTTCAAATTCCCCCCAAAATAGGACATAGTAAACCAGGGATAGTGTTTCTGGCTTTTTGTCTTCTTCGGGGAGGGAAAGAACTGGGTCAGAGGTTTCACAATAAAAGATCTTGTTTATTCTCAAGAAGCAGAATATCAATATTTGGGAAAAATACATCAGACAGAAACCTCCTTGATTTTTAACCTTCTTACAACCATTATAGTTTTTTTTCAAGTTTCCGGAATCAAAGAAAAATATAACAAGCCATTATTCCACTTATTGACAAAAATTTTGTTAACCTTTTCATAAGTATCATATGTATGCAGAAATAAAAATATGATTGTATGCATCCATGTTGAGGGTTGGGTGCAAACTCCCTGTGATTTTTGTGTTTTGTGATTAGAATTGTCCCAACCTTTTCATACAAAACTTTAGATATTCCATATTGAAATTACTGTGTTATAATTCAACAGCTCAGCTAAATCAGGCACTCATTATTAGTTTTAAAACTACGAAATAGCAATGGAAATCTGGTTTTTGTTTTGAAAGCTGTTATATATTATGACAGCCTCATTTACACATATCACCCTATTGTAGAAAGAATGGCTACCATAATAGTTTATACAGTAAATTTTACCAAAGAAGAAATCCGTCTGTGTAGAAATACTTAACACACGATTTGATCAGGAGATTGAGTAAGTAAAGCTTTGTCTGAGTGTAAAGGAAATATCTTTATGAGACAAATTATCTGTTTCAGGTCCCCGAGGGTCACATTTATTTCCCAGGTAGCATTCATTTTTTTCCATCTGGTGCCCTGAAATCCAAAACAACTCATTTATAACACTTGTGTGAACATTTTAAATTTTAGATAATATTTTATGCTCCCTGACTCACTGCAGATTAAACACATAAATAAAATAAATTTGTGTGAAAAAGACTGTCCCATTGGGACAATTCCTCAATTGTCTCTGAAAATCTCCATAAATTGAGGTAAAAATCCCTCTGAATATATGGAGAATATAGACTGGTTGCTTTTATATTGAATGCAAAACCTATGATCCATTTACATTTGGGAAAGAAAAAAAATTACCTTGCCTTGATAAATAAAATAATGACATTTGGATATTGGGAATCTTCATTATATCTATAGGGATACTTCCAGGTACAAAGAACAGAAGAACAGTGACTTGAAGTTATTGATCACTATTCTATGCATAAGCCGTTCTAAGCACTTTGCTCCTAGTATCCATAAGAAGCGAGTGATTATAATATCATCCCCATTTTACAGATCTAAAAGTGAAGCAGAGAGCCAGGTGTGGTTCCTGTAATCCCAGAGGCTTAGGAGACTGAGACAGGAGGAATACAAGTTCCAAGCCAGCTTCAGCAAAAGTGAGGCACTAAGCAACTCAGTGAGACCCTGTCTCTAAAAAAAATACAGAATAGGGTTGGGGATGTGGCTCAGTGGTCAAGTGTCCCTGAGTTTAATACCTGGTACTAAAAAAAAAAGAAAAAAAAAGTGAACCAGAGAGAGATGAAGTAATTTGCAAAAAGACATAACTTGTCAGAAATAGAGGTGGGATTTTAACCCCAGAAACATAGTACAGAATCTATATGCTTAACCATTTCATTATATCACAGGTCAGAAGTGATAGCCAGTGGGCAGTGGGACAGGACTGTCATTTTATTGGAATAGCCATACTCATTCTTTTACAGACTGGCTTATTTACTTTGGCACTTACCATAGCAGAGAGCTGCAAAGCTTGAAATACTTTCTGTTCTTTTACTGAAAAGACCTTGTGCTACTCAGTTCTAAACAATATTATCCCAATAAAAAAGGCTTATTAAAGGCAAGAAAACAATATTTAATATAAAGCCTCTCTATTTTCACATAGGAAAACAATTTTATGAGGGAATATTTAATGTTGTGAATATATATGATTCAATACTAAAATCTTAAGGTCTACAAATTTTCCAAGTATTTAATTTTTATTTTCTAATCATCAGTATATCACCTAGTTTTGGATATAATGGAGACATGAATTTACCATATTTTCAGGACAAGAAATTTGTCCTGTATGTATCATCTGGAATCTAGAAAGAATATGGTTCTAAAAATCTTTGTGATATATTATACAAAAAATTATATTGGGCATGTATTGCAAATGTGTATCCTGTATTTTCCTGGTTTTTAATTTAAAAGGAAAATCAAAGGTGAAGTTGAAGTAAAGTGCCTCGTAGTACTAAAAAAGTATCTGTAATCCCAGAATACTTCTCTGATTAGAAAATTGAAGCTTTTTTTGTTTAGTTATTGGAGCAAAATAGCAATATTTATTTATTTAATATTCTTTCGATGTTTATAATAGCATTTTTGATGTATATAACTACTAAGTTTGAATCTTTTTATATTAAATAGCTCAATGTAAGAATGCTAATTATATCAAATGCAAGGAAAAATAAATGTATAAATATGACAACTGTTATGGCTAGATAGGTGTTTTCTTCCCAAAGCTCCTGTATTAATGCAGGAATGTTCAGAGGCAAATTGATGAGATCATGAGAGCTGGGACCTAATCAGTCCATCCTAGTTTAACTTGGTTGTAATTGTAGATAGGTGGGACATAGCTGGAGGAGGTGGGTCACTAGGGGTGTTTTCTGGAAGGATGCATCTGCCCTGAAGCCCTCCTCCTCTGTGTTTCCTTGCTGTCATGAAGGGAGCAGCTTTCCTCCACTGGGCTCTTCCCACATGATAAACTGTCTTGTCTTGGGCCCAGAGCAATGGAATGGGGCATCTATGGACAGAGACTTCTAAAACAATGGGTCCTAAATAAACTTTGTTTCCTCTAAGTTGTTCCTGTTTGTTATTTTGGTCACAGTGACCCCAAAACAGAGTAAAACAAAAATTGGTACTGAGAACTGGGGTTGGTGCTATGACTCAGCTGACAATAGGTTCAGAAGACTTTGGGGCTGTTTTGTAGGAGGAATTTTGAAAAGTTGAGAGATGTAAGCTAGAAAAGCTTTAGAAGGCTTTAAGAGGAGCTTAATGGGCAATTGTGGTGGGTGCTCAGAAAACCACAATGCCAAAAGGAATGTGGTCTGCATTCATGAGATTTCAAAGGGAAATGAGACTCTTTTGGGAATCAGACTAGAGACCACTCATATTACATTCTGGCAAAGAACTTGACTACATTTTTTTTTTCCATAACTTGACACTTTGTGTGATGCAGAACTTAAAAGTAATGGAGTAATTAATCTGGAGGAGGAAATTTCAGTGCAGCACAGCATTCAGACAGTGGCATGGATTTTGCTGGCAGCATTTAGCCAAGTTTACTGTGAGAATTTGGAGCATAAACAAGAGATAATTTAAAAAAACAAAAAAAAAAACCCATGCAGTTTAGCCAGAAATGGGCATGTAAAGCTGAGACCAAGGAAAGTGTACTTGTTGAAGAAATTACAACCCTCAAAGAGATGCTAAGTACTTTTCACAAAGATACTACTAAAGATGTCTGGAGGGCTTTCAGGAATTTTCAAGACTATAACCACTACAGGTGCCAGGGTACAGTAGAAAAAAATTCCTTTGAGAAGATATCATGGGGGCACCATACTTGCAAAGGTCAGTCTAGGATGTTGTTCTACCATGTTAAGCCACATAGGCAATCAGAGGCCACTAGAGTCATGATTCTAGGGTGCCCAGGTATTGCACAAGTTAGCAACAGATTTGGTTTCAATGATGTGGTTCTGGTTGTACCATAATGCAAGATGCCAGAGTTAGGGGTTCATTGACGTTTTCACTAAGATTTCAGTGGAATGGCTAAGAAAACATGCAAATTATAGTAGTAGTGTCAAAGTCCCTAAAGGCTGCCCCCAAGAGGGTGATGCATGAAGCTGTGAGGGTGAAGTCAAGACTGGAAAGAAGACCCCAGGAATTAAGAGATGCCAGTAACATGAACTTTCTGTGAAGAAAAACTGCCAGCTCTGGTGAGAACTAGGTTAAAATAAAGCTCATGTGTGCCACAACCAGCAAAGCCAAAGGGGCAGGGATGCCCAAGCCACTTTTCCTAGAAGCTGTATGGAGAGTTACCAGATGTGTGGTCTTGCACTGGCCACATCCCTTCTTCATATGCCCCTATTCCTCCATTTTCAATGGGAATATTTTCTATCTGGCACTGTCTATTGAATATATGTAACTTGCATTTGATTTTTACAGGAGCACATAGTCTAGAGTTTGCCTTGAGTCTCAGAAGAGACTTTTAACTTGGGCCTGATAGAACTGTTAAGACTGCGGAATCTTGGACCTTTGCATTGTGAGATGGACTCAGGTTTTGGGGGCAGGATTGAAATGGTATGGTTTGGATGTGTGTTGTCTCCCAAAACTCTTGGCTATGCAGGCATATTCAGAGATTAAATGATCAGATTATGAAAGTTGTAATCAAATTAGTCTATCCTGGTTTAAATGGACTGACTGAGTGGTAACTATAGGCAGGTGGGGTATGACTGGAGGAGCTCAGTAACTAGGAGTGTGCTCTAGAAAAGTATGTCTTTCCTAAAGCCCCTTACCTTCCTATCTCTGCTTCCTTGCTGCCATGAGGGGAAGAGATTTTCTCCCCTGAACCCTTCCTCTCACGATGTGCTCAGATGAATGGAGTGGGCCACCTACATATTGAGACCTCTGAAACCACAAGCCCCAAATAAACTTTACCTCTTCTAAGTTGTTCTTGTTGGATATTTTGGTCACAGTGACACAAAAACTGAGTAAAACAATTAGCATATATATTCAGTGAATATGAAGTGTTATTCAAAATATGAACTAAATAGTAAATAAAATATGGAAGAATAATTATCATAAATGAAGGCAAAATAATATTTATTTTTGTTTTAGAATGTGTGATCTTAAGAAATACAGTACATTTGTTATTTCATTACTGAGTCAAGAAGTATTTCTGTGCTTTTCTCCCCTCCTCTAGTAGCAAAAATAAGCTCTTTAAGCTTCTATACGGATTGCGTAGTGAGTAAGATATATATACAGGAGAATTTTTATTATTTCCCTTTCAAAACTTTATTGTGGTTAATACCTATGAATATATTTTTGAGCATATCTATTTTGAGATACAAACTGAAGTTATTTTGTTCATGTTGAGTTTGATTTTGACTTATAAGACAGATTTTTATCTATTTTCACTGCTGCTATTATTTGGTTTCTACATGTATAAATGAAGATTCTAATGCACAATTGATAGTGTCTGAAGTAATGATGTTACATTCAAAGTTCATTTAGTTATAAAATTTTTGAACTAAAGAATGATTTATTCTTTTTCTAGAGACTTGGCCTTGGGACTATTGTATTTTCTTCCTCTTCACCATTGTACAGACAAACAACTTTCAACGTGAGAGCCTCTGCTCAATTCAAAAATTCAGGTGTATCTTTAATTTTGTTCCAATATTTAAGCTTCAGTTTCAGACCTTTTAAAAAACTGAAATAATACTACCAAATTATTCAATACACTAAGTTTTAAAATAGTCTAGTGTATCAGAAAGTCAAAGATGAAAGTTTCAATTATCAGTAAAGGATTATATGAAAGATAGTAGCTAAAAGTGGTCACCAGGAATCTACTTGGTTCTCTATGCACTGGTAGAATCTAAGATATTACTTTCTTTTAAGAAGGGTATACCAGTTGTCTATAGCTGCATAATAAATTATGACAACATTTAGTAGCTTAGAAAAGCAAACATTTACCTTAGAGTTTCTGAAAATCAAACATCTGGGCTTTCTACTGCTTCTATGGCTCTCACAAAACTGAAACTAAAGTGCCCACTAAGAAGTGCATTCTCTTCTTAAATTGTGCCCAGGGAAAATATTGTATATCACACAATGCTAGTACATTCCATTTTATCTTTGTATGACCACCTAAAATATACAATATATAGAGTGAACCTTAATATAAACAATGGACTTTAGAGATAAAGGGTATCAACCTAGGTTCATCAGTCCCGGCAAATGTACCACTCTGGGAGGGGATGTTGATAATGAAGGAGGCTCGGCAGGTACTGGAAGCTGGGAGTATGTGAGGAATCTCTGCACCTCCTGCTCAATGTTGCTGTGAGCCTTGAACTGCTCAAATGACAGAGTCTATTTAAATCTTTAAAAATAAATCACAGAAAAATTTCATACAGGTAATATATAGTGTTGCTTATTGGTATAACTCTAATTATAATAAACTGCACACAATAGAAAACTTTAAATGACCCTTGAAGTACACAATAGAAGCCAATATAAAAACTGTACTCTGCATGCCTACTAATAGCCTCTTCCACAATAAACAATGTCCAGAATAAATAAAATTTTAATACAGCATAAAAGTTTATTTTTATAGGTACACTAATAAATTAGGCTCATGCTTGACTGGAAGTCTTTTTGTATTATCCAATATAATAGGAAAAAAATACATAATGAGGAAGTCAGAATCAACAACCAGATTCCAGATACCCCCAACAAAAATTAGAAATATTTTAAACTTTATTCCTCTTAATAATTTAACTTTTTGAATTTACATTATTTTAGAAACATTCAAACAGGGATAGATATATCATAATTCCTCACATAAGAGAAATAAAAATCTGACAATATGATATTTTTGTGTAAAATACCTCATATAAATAAATCAATATTTTAAATTGCATTAAGTATATCAATTGAGAGTAAAATTAAAAACAAGAACTTTTGTGGGTAAGTTTCATCAGAAAACATTCATTTTGTTTTTATATTAAGCAACACACTAAAAAATATGTGTGCGTTAAAAAGTGATACTCTTTCAATATTTAATTTTTGATTTGAAAAAATCAGTTCGGGAAAGACAATCATTCTCCTATACATACATATTAATATGAGCTTTTAATATGAGCTTTTTAATAATACTTTTCATAATTCTTCAGATGCGTTGACTACTACGCACTATCTTGTCATTAGTAGAAACACACACACACATAGACACACACACACACACACACACTCACACACACACATTATAGTCAAAATGGTATAGCCTAAATGAAGTGGACAGAAATGGACTCATAAGGACATGCACAAGATGTTCTTATCTAATCGCATTTAGTAGCTCAAATTACCAGAACATTTTTAAGAAAATTATTCCCTTTTGAATAATCTTGTATACAAAATGACAACATCTATACCACATGTGTTTTAAGCTTAAAAAACAATAAATGAGCTTCACATATTTAAGTTATAGAACTTAGAATCTGTTTCTTTTTTCCTTTTCCTAAATAAAAATAATAATAATATTCAAATAGGACTGAATGTCAGTTTTTAGTATATAATGTTTGGTTTGGTTGATGCTCTCTTCATACAACCTAAAGTTAAGTAATATTTGACTATTATGGAAGAAAATATTAATATTAATAACTATTGTGATATATCTTATATATTATTTCATTATTTACTGCCCGCTTAGAATAAGAAAAGTGGAAAAATTGAAAAGAGATGGATGGATCAAAGAAAGGAAGGACAGATGGAAAGGAAGGAGGAGAGAAAGAAGAATCATCTTCAAATCAACAAACACTCATTTAATATATTTATACTCCAGGCATCATCTATCTACTGGCACATGAAAATACATAGACATAGTTAGTCTCTTCTCTATACAGAGATAATAATGGTAGCAACGTAACATAGCTACATAAAGTAAAACATAACATAGCTACATAAAGTTAAAGTTACATAAAAGGTGTTAAAACTGTTTCAACTAGGTATGATCAAGGTCACAGTACAGGCCATAGGAGTTGTGGCTTGAAAATGGCAATCTGTGTCCTTTCATGCAGACATACTAGCAAGTGAAAAGACAGATGGAAGAAAACAATGAAGTTTAGCAACTACAGGTAGCTCAGTATGATGACATAATCATGTATCTTTGTATGCCCGAATCACTTGATCTCAACTGCGTGTGTGCGTGTTCACATGCGCAAGGGTGCACAACCACAAGGGTAGGTAATCAGGAGAACTGGGACAGATTGAAGAGGGATGTGGATGGGTGGTAGAGTGACAGGGAAGGTGGCTAGGCAAAGACAGATAGGAAAGCTCATTGTATTTGCTCCTACAAGATATATCTTTTCCTTTGTTTCCAGATTCAGAGTAAGTGTATGTTTTAAGATTGCTGTATGGTTAGTGGAAAAATAAGTACATTAATTCTTAACACCTACCCGCAGAGTCTAGGTATTAAGGTATTAGGGAATAATAACAATCACAACTCCTAATATAATGCTTACCATATCCAGGCACTCTTTAAATATTGCAATCACTCTATGATTTAGGTATTATCCTTTACATCAATTCACAGATAAGAAAAATATTTACTGACCTGGTCTGTCACCCAGGGTCTATTAGACTGGACTTAAATCCAAACAACCTGCTTTTGGAGTCAATTCTTTTAACCAGTGTAATATGTTTAATTTTTAGAAGTTTTAATTTTATTTGTTAATTTTCAAATGTATTTATCAATACACTATGCAAAGTAATTTAGGAACTCCTACCTAAATTACTATTACTTGTTGATTTATTTAGCAAATATTTTTTGTCTACTATGTTTTATTTCTAAGAAAAAGTTAAGCTCAGTGATAAGATAGTATCTTTGTCTTTCTGGAGCTTAGAGTCTACCTCTACCTCTAGGGCTATGTACACAATATACTTCTATAAGATATTTATTAATAATGAAGAGATTCTCTAATCATTGGGGAAGTCTCTTTGTTTTATAAATTTAGTCTATTTTGATATTTACATTTTATTCTTTAGTTCTCCAAATGGCCTTTAGACAAATGTAAACAAGTAACACCAATTCCCAAAGAGTACCTGGCATTATTATAGTGTACACACCTAAATTTTAGATTCAGGCTCAAAGATACTGTCGAACATAAAAATGAAACATCTGTGGATGTCTGAAGTGCACTTTTAAAAAACAGTGAACTGAATCTTGTCGCTTTCCTTTACAAAATGTGCTATTTTTCTAAACTTTCAAAACTATTAATGACTTTTCAAAGCTTCCCACAAAATTGTTTTGTCAGTACCCATTCATGAGGAACGACCTATATCCCTTGATAGAACCTAATTTATGCTCCTTGCTGTGTTTTCTTTGAACATTCCTGGATTTAATTATCTGGAATAAACTGTTCTTCTTGACAAGAAATACTTTTTCTCAGTTTTATTCCATGACTATAGACATTTAGAGTCAAGACCCAATAGAAGTGGGAGAAATCTTTATAGACTAAATATACCAAGAAAATAAACGTCCATGGAGCATGGTGAAAAGGGTCATTTCCTTAGTTTTAATCAGTGATTAGATGCTAAGAACACATAAGAAAGAAAAAAATCAAATGTAATAGCCAATTTCTCTGTGAATGTGTGATTAATATTGTCCGTCAATTGAATCTTGTAAGCAGTTCAGAATGTTGTTAATTATAGTCCAGGGGAAAGCAAATTCAATATCAAACACTTTAAAGCAAAAGTAAATGGGATTTTATGGTGCTAGCAACTGTAATGTGTTTTGAGCGGTGATGAGCTACCTCATACATTAGCATAGTTGTTTATGGACTTAGTGATGTGATATTTAAAATGTACTCTAATGTGGGTATTAAATTAGATCAGAACTGTGTTTACCAGCTTCAGGTTGGGAGGCCATATGTGCTATAAAGATAAAAGGATTTAGACAGTTGAGAAAGCAATAAGTAGAGATGTTTTTTGCTTTTATTTATTTATTTATTTAAATCCCTATGATGAAGAATGCAAGAGAATCTGTGATCTGGTTGCAGCAAGCAATCTCTCACCAAAATGTTCTTGTAAAATGCTTACAACGCTTTCTGGCAAATGAGTTTCCAGTTCTCCTAACATTTTTTGTTTGAATGTATCAACTTTCTTCCTAAGAAGCAATTAAATTGATGTTGAATAGTATTAGACGTTCAGTTAGGAAAAGGAATCTTCCTCTCATCTCAGCCCTAAAGGCAAATATAAAGGGGGTAATTTAGGAATATAGGTCATTATTGGAAAGAATAGGGATGATGTGTAGGTAGAGTGTTAGGAAATCTACAAGGCAGCTTGAGAAGACTGGACATAAACTTATTTGCATCAAGTTTTGGTAATAAAGCTACAGTATCTAACTTTACCAGTGGTACTGGTAAAGTTGAAAATCAAGTTGAATAAAAAAGCTGAAAATCAAGCAGCACCATGGATTATGTCTTGCCAGGGAGGATAGCTGGTAGCATGTGCATCAGAAATCATAAACAGATGTGGAGATTGCTTTACTCTGCACCAACTTCTTATCTTGTCTTGATGTTTATCTCCTGTACTCTAGAGAAATGCTTCTTCAAAGTCTCTTTTATAAATCCCTGCTACTGCTGCTCTTCCTGGTTTAGCAGAAAATCTAGAAACACTATAGACATAGGACAACCTTCTAACTCTACTATTAACTGGGAAAGGTTATTGAGACAGCCATGTACCCTTAACTTAAATTTATTCAGCTAAAAATCTGTGGATTATATCACCTACACAGGGCTTGATATTAATATATAGAACACGTAAGCACACTAGGCAAAGTTTCTGGCCTTTAACAAACTCTCAACAAATAAAACTTTGTGGCCTTCTCTTTTTACTATGAAACAATGTTAAATGAAACTATGTCTCCAAGCAACTCAGGAGGCTCAAGCTACAGGATCACAAGTTCAAGGGCAGCCTCCGCAACTTAACAAGACTCTATCTCAAAAGAAAAGAAAAGAAAAGAAAAAGGGCTGGGGATATAGCTTAGTGGCAGAGTGCCTCTGGGTTCAATCCCCAATACTACAAAAAAAAAAAGTGCTCTTTTTTTTATACTTTCAGAAATCCAACTCTTCATTCACTCACTCATCCATATAACTATAGATATTAATATAAATCAATACTTAATATGTAATTAATAATATGCATAATAAATTATAAAATATAAAATATAATTTATTATGTGCAATATTAATTTATTATATGCTATATTAATTAATATTCCCTCACAAAAGGCAACATTTGTGAGTCATTTAGACACTCAATACACACACACACACACACACACAAACACACAAAATGCAGAAACATAAAATCAAATGCAGACAGAAAACGTCCTTCACAATAAGATCAAGGTCTGTCAATTTGTCTTCCTCCAGAGAATTTGAAAAGGGAATGTGTACAGAACTAAAGATATGATTGTATGAATAGCACTGACATGCCTTGAGAGAGAGAGAGGCATCGATGAGGTCAGAGGCAAATAAGGAAAATATATGGTTAATATTAAGTTATGAAGGAGAAAATATGTTGCAGGATGGACAGAGCTGTGGAAGTGGAGAAAGTACAGTACTGAATTTTATTAAAAGATAGAAGAATAACAAAAAGTGGCTCAGTCCTGTCCCAAATACTGAAGAGCATTCCGGTTCTCACTTCCTCATGTCAAATACATTATAAAAATTCGCGTAAACTCCACATGCATCCTCACATTCCATGTCTAACTAATACTTATGGTACCTGAATGAATTTCCTTCATAAAAACAAGTCTACTAGGTACAGTGGTGCAGGCCTATAATCCTAGCATCTAGGGAAGCTAAGACAGGAGGGTCTCAAGTTCAAGGCCAGTTTCAGCAATTTAGCAAGGCTCTAAGCAACTTAGTGAGACTGTCTCAAAATAAAAAACAAAAACCATATAAAGGACTGGGGGTGTGGCTTAGTGGTAAAGCACCCCTGGGTTCAATCTCTAGTACTAAAAAAAAAAAAAGGAGTCCAACATCAAGTAAATAGTAACTTACTTTTAAATATTTAGGTGTGAATAGTTTGAATATAAGTGTGTAATTTAGCTTTTGTATAAAGCTTAGGGTTGACCATCACTAGATTAGTTGACACTTGAAGTCCCATAAATGGAAATCTACATTAAAAGGACAGTTATGAAGTCCTTGCAAATGTTCTCATAAAAATCTGCACATGATAGTCCATTGATTAGAGTTTGATGTTTTTAATGGTTGGACGAAAAAAGCATAGTCTCAGTGACCTTGTACATTTTGTTTGGTTCCGTGTCATCTCTTTTCACAGATAAAATTGACCAGTATGACCAGAATATCAGCTGCTCTTACTTTTACAGTTCTAAACACTATAGCTGACATGCCAAAACTGGCTCTCTGCTTGCTTTGTAAATAAAATTGTATTTAAATACAGCTTATTTGTTTACAAACTATATGTAGCTGCTTTGTGGGATTTAATAGCAAAGTTTCATAATTGTTTTAGGTTTTGATCCACAAAACCTGATATATTTACTATCTGAACCTTTAAAGGAAGTTTTCTGAGTGCAGCTTTAACTCATTGGCTTGGTGGAAGTTCCTGCTAAGGACTAAGAAAGCAAAGGTGTTAGATATAAGGCAGATTATAGTATTAGTGGACAGAGATTTCCATAAAAGCAGATTATATGACTATTTTTATGCTTTTTTGCTACAGTAAATTTAGGCAGAACCTGGCAGAATATGGACTAAGAATATCTTGTTCTCAATTTTTGGTGAGGGTGTGTAAGCAGGGACCTAGCGCCTCCTCTGATCAGATTTTAACAGTAGTAACACCAATTCCCAAAGAGTATCAGGCCAGAAGTTCTTCTTCCCAGAAAAAGAAAGAAAAAACAGCAATAAAAACAACAACAACAAGCAAACAAAAAATTAAGGAAGAAAGGAAATGATGGAGAAAGGAAAGAAGGGCTGCCTGACAACCGAACTGAGGTGACTCTACTGTTCAGTCTCAATGTAAATTCACACCATCTGATTCACAGCTAAGCCATATGTTCTTCTGTTGGATATTAATAATCTCACGGAATATTCACTCCAGACGGTGTCACTGTAAAGCCTACAAACTACTAATCAGTCTGCTTTCTCGCTAAATGAATGACTGTTACTTCTGTACTAATTACAGCTTTGTTGTAGCTCTAGAGTGTTCTATAGATAGATCTGTGGAGATGTCCAAACATAGAATTGCCCTCCAGTTTCTGTCAATATCCAACCCAAAGCCAACTTTCACTTCCTCAGTCACCCTAAAATTACCCAACCAAAGGCTCTATCAGCTCTTCACCGTACCCTTCGGAGATACCCATTGTCCCTCATGGTATGTGTTCTTCCTTATCACAATTAGAAACAAACCAAATTTGTTCAGTCATCAGTGTTCCTAGTGGTAGCTGGATGAAGTACAATGGCATTTCATATCCCAATACGTTCATCTACAATATAGCCAGGAATACATCCTGGTCTCCATATATAGACTGTTAAACTCTGGGAAGTACTATTTTGCTATTTTCTTTAGACAATCAAGGATTTCAGGTTTATTTTATACTTACATTCAGGGCAAGCTTAGTTTAGGACTTTTTCTGGTCAAACTGAGTTTTTTAATTTAGCAGAGTATGAAGTCTACATTGACATGTCATTAATAAAATTTGTATTATATTAATTTCATGGGGATAACAATAACAAAGATGATTATAAAGACTATGTAAATTTTTAGTTTTGTTTATATTTCCTGAATAGCAAGTATTATAATATTGAGGTCTTAGAAAATTAGTTTCTTTGGCTGCAGGACATTAAACGTAAATTGCTTTGTTATATGATTTTAGCTAAGATCACTAAAAAGTGACACATTTCCTGGGTAGGATAGCTGTCAGTTTTTTCCTGATATGAAATGTGAGTAAGTTGGGTGATGATATAACAGATGGCCAGGAGTTTTCAAGGTTATATCAAATGTGGAAAACAAATCCTCAGTTTGTGATATTTGGAGCTTAGGAAAACTATCAAATTTCATGGCTAATAATAATGTGTTTTTAATGCATGTAGACAAGAAACTTGATAGAACACCTTAATTTTTGGTTACATATTAAAAGTTTTTCAAAACATAGGTTACAATTATCTGAATATACTAGAAATTATGATCTTTATCAGCCTCCAAATGGGAAAGACACTGGCTCTACCATAAGAAATTATTCATGTTTTTCTTCCCCTATCATTTCCCTTTGTTTATATTCCAATTTCTCTGTAAATCTTACTTTTATGTTGTTCTCTGTTTGATGTATTTCCCCCTGAGAATATGAGTACCATTGGTACTCAATGTCACTGCACAGCCCTGAGGCTACGACACTGATGTCAACTGAAATCGGGATAGAACTTGCACAGTCCAGAAACATTATCTTGACAGCTGCTTCTGCAACCACCCTTACTTAACTGGACAGTGTAGCTGAAAATGTCATAGATATGACTAGTCTGCCTTTGGTCTTGAAACTGTCCTAGATTTTCTTTCATAGGAAATAGAATGCTAAGAATGATGCATACTAAAGGAACATACGTGTCTAATGAGCCTACCTCTCTGATACTTCTCTTTACATCTTGGTGTCTTGGGTGAGAATTGAATTGAAAGTAAACACATATCAAGCATTTATGGTTGATAATAAATTATGATTTTTAAAATATTCACATTAAAATGTTAAATTAGGCAACTATATCAGATGTAAATATATCAATATTGAGAATAAACATATACAGGAGACTATGACATAACAAATGTCTTGTAGATACAAACAGCATCTGGAAATTCAGTTCAAATGTGAAAGGCCTTATTAGTTGAAGAATCCATTCTCACTCCACCCCCAGCCCTGCTATTGTCCATGGGGATCCAGGGTGATGGGTTCACTTGACCACAAGTTTATATGAGCCAACCATGTGACATGGTTAGCAATGACCTCAATAAAAACTCCAATGTCACCTAGTTCAGGCAAGCAAAATGTCAAGACCAAATAATGTAATAACTCCAGTTCCTTGTTCTATAGTATGATTATAGAATCCAGGGGAAAAAAAGTATCCTTGAAGGAATGATGGTAGGAACATAAGATGCTTATTGTAGAAAAGAATTTAAGGAGCAGGATAAAGTAAAGGAGAGAGAAAACCCCAAAACCAAAGATGTTTTGATTTGTTATTAAATTGCTTATCAGATTATACAGGATGCTGCAAAGCACCCAGAAAACTCATATGACTATTAAAAGTCTAAAGTTAAATTTAGCCCAGGATGTCTACCTCTAATTTCAATGTTCTTCTCATGACCATGTCCAAGAGATCATGAGTAAGATGATTTTTAAAATATTTGATACCTAAGTTAATAGTGATTTGACTTGTCAACTATTTAATGGCTAGTATGTCAATTTCTCATTTGCCAAAATGTTTGATAGTTAATTTTCAAGATTAGGGTGGCTATTAAATGGAATAATTTATGTAAAATTCCAATTACTATGCCTTCCACTGAGTAAAGCTTTTCAATTAGTAGTTATTGATGATGATGATGATGGTGGTGGTGGTGGCAGTGGTGGTGATAATTGTCACCATATCAATAGATGCACCAGAACTAGGACTTTCAAGAAGTTACCTTGATGCAAATTTTTTGTTTCATATAGTCAAAATTTTTCAAGCTTTCAGATAATCATATTATCTTGGTTACAATCCTGAAAATATAGATTTTATGCTATATTCAATGAGGGGAGCATCTTTTATTTCAGTGGAAGAGAGAAATATGGTGAAACTTGCGCTTGGCAAAGAGAAATCTAGTGGTATGATGGAGTCTGTGTCACAGTGAAAAATAAGAGAACCATTCCATATGCATACTCTAAGACTAAACCACATTTTCATGCTGTGCTCCACTGGGTTTCTGCAATGCCTTCCTTCACCATTTCTACTTAGAGAAATATTTTCCATTTATTTAAGACCTCATACAAATGGCAACCCCTTTAGCAAGATGTTAAGTCTGTATCATGTTAAAGAGAACTGGCATAATTATACCAGAAAAAAAAAAAAAACTACATTTCTTTATGATGTAAATAGACAGGTCACACATAGCATGTTACACATGTGCCTAATAATACACATCCATTGTTGGAGAAAACAAACAACCCAATTACAATGGTGATATAAAAAAGATAGAACAAGATATTTGACATTCTTGGATAAATGGAGGTAAATATTCATTGGAAGTTTTTGTGTGTGTGTGTGTGTGTTTCCTTTAATATTTCTTCACTAAGACATTTAAGTGATTTCTCATTTTATTAGTTCTTTAGCAAATATACTATTTATATGTTATAAATTAAAATTGTTTTATAGTAAAGCAGTAAAATTGATACTGAACTTATTTATTCTAATATTTCTGACAATCTGTAGGAAATAAGATACTTTACCATAATAATTCATCAGAAGATATTAATTTCAATCCTTGTTTTGTTAATGAAAGTGTGCCTCATTATCAATTTTATCACAGTTTCATATAATAAAATTCATTTACTGAAGTGAGATTTACTGCTGTCGTTTGAAATTTCCCTCCCGATCTAATGCTGAAGTTGACTGGCATGTAATTTTAAGAAATGGAACCTACAGGAATTGATTAACTCAGGAGTCTCCACCTTCATCAATCTATTCTGTAGGAAGGGGGAGTGGGTTAGCTACTGAAGGACCTACTCTATAAAAGTGAGCTCTCTCTTTCCTCTTCCCACCCTCTGTCTCATTAGTGCTGCTTGCCTCTCTGCCATGTTCTGACACAGCAAGAAATCTATCACCAGATATACACCCTGAATCTTTGACACCCCAGCCTCCCAAACCAAGAGCCAAATAAACTTGTATTGGTTATACTTTACCCAGTTTATAATATTCTGCCATAGCTGCAGAAAATGGAATGACACAAGCTCTCTCATCACTAAAGATCAATACATCAGGCATAACAGAAGTTTAAAAAAAAAGCAATGTCAGTAACAGAGGTTCAAATGGGTTTTATTTGTTATCCTTTTATGTAGAAAGCAGGCAAAAAGGTGCTGGCTTTGGAATCAGAGCAGTCTAAGTATGTCTCAGTGATTTGAGGAGCTCTGTGACTTGTAAAAGTGCCCTTAAAATTAGATTCGATATGCTTACAAATTCGGGAATAACAATAATGCTTATTTTACATAAAAATGCTAATTTTATGAGTCAATTTTCTTGTATTTTTCCAAGCACTGAAATATTATTAACCTCTTCAGATGGAAAAGATCACTTTACAGCACTTTGCATTAGTCATCCACCATATTGTACAAATACCTAATGTGCTCCTCTAAATGTAAAACTTTCTTAAAATCTGCAAGAAATAGGTTCCATTCTTTTAACAGTCTCTATGTCTACTAGCACAATGCCATACACAAAAATGTTGATTCAGAAATATTTGATTATTGAATTATCAATAGCAAGTATGAAATTCTTCTAGTGTAACATTTTTCTCACCAACCTCAACAATTTATAGGCATAACTATTACAAGTGCTTAATAATAAATGTAAATTAGTAGTTGAGATAAACCCAGATCTCAATGATGATTTGGGAAAAAAATGTTTGTCCTACCTGAATAGAAGGTATCTAGACAAGAAATATTTTTTTAACCAAAATAATCTCATTGCATCTCATTTTATTTATTATTTATATAATGCTTACTCTGTTCCAAGCAGTGTTTGCATTACAAAATTTTTAACTTTGATAATCATAACAAATCTAGGAAGTATAGGTATTACAATAATTTTCTTTTTATTGATGAGAAATTCACAACATATAGATTAAATGGATAGCATGCTCAAGTTCCCAGAGCTTATAAATTTCAAAGTAGAATTCAACACCAGGCAGAGGCAGAGGTTTCTGGTTCTGCTTCTCTAACCACTAGATACAGTATTTAAAAACTAGTGTCATCACTACCCTCTTGAAATATGGAATATAATTCTTCTGATATTTGTAATTTGATATATATATATATATTGAAGTTGAAATAAGAATCACTAATGGGAAATTTAAGTTAGCACTAATGGCAACAGAATGTATGTCATCTACAAATCTTATTCCAAGGTTATTGGTTCCCTGTTTGCTTAGGTGCTTCAGCAAATCTTCATTTCACCACAAGATACATGTTAAGAATCTTTCAGAATCATTTAGAAATGCTCAATGGTGAGCACATGCTATCTGAGATTGCTCCTGTGGCAAACTGCCCATTATTGACTTTATTTGAAGTTATCACATATAAAGTCAGCACCATTGCGAACATAGAGTATACATTTTCTCATGTTTCACTTACCTTCCACATACACAGGAGCTAAGATGAACTATCAGGATAGGATTCGGGTACATACTGCTTCAAAAAATTGCTTACTTGTAATCTAAATAAGAGACTTCTGCTTTGAGTTATCACAAATGTGAGTAATAAAATCAGTAAGTGAAATAGATTTCTTTTCACTGTTGTTTTTTATGAAACCAGGAAAAGACAGTACCAAACAAAAATTGATTACATATACCACCAATACACTGAAACTGAGGGAATTAAAAATGTTGTCATTTAGAAAGAAGAAAGGTTTTTCCAGAAGGAACAGCTTAGAAGCAAAAGGAAAGATGACTCTTTAACTTTTCTTTTGGCACATACAACAGTGTCATAAGAGATGCACAGAAGAAAAATAAACACACAATGGATGCCTTGAGGCATTTGTGAACTTTAGCTTACAACAGAATTGGCTGAAGGACATGCTATATATAAATTAATCATAATCATCTGGGCCCAGTTCTCTTGAAGTTTCATCTGGGGTTTCCTGGCATGGCTTTCCAAAGGGAGTGGGATGAGTTTAGGCCTCTTGACTCTGTCTCACTTTTTAAATTCAATTTTCTATTTTTTTTTGGATTAAAATATTTTTCTAATTCCTTTAGCCCCTGTACTAATATTAAAGTTATAATTTTTTCTTCTGTGATAGGTTCTTTGAAAGCTTATATAGTTTTGAGCAGTCTAAAGTGAGGTCTTTGACTGCTTCAACTCCAAATACATTCATATTATATTTGGTGATATTTAAACCCACAAATTACACTTTTTTAAAATGTAATAATATAAGTTTTCAACTAAAATCAATTTTGTCTAATTTACATATGTCACACACAACCTTTTAGGTGTGCAAAGGCATCAGTTTTGTTAAATGTATCTACACATGAAATGCCACCTCAATCACAGTATAGAACATTGCACCACTAGCAAGAGCTCTGCATGTCCCTTTGTAGTCAATCCTATTCCCCAGGTTTTCCTGATCACTGAGCTCCTTTTATTGTCTACAAGTGTTATATAAATAGAATCACAGGGCACAGAGCTCTTTCAATCCTGGCTTCTTTCTTTAGCATAATACTTTTAAGGGCTTGAAATACAACGCTGCATTAGAACACTTGCCTAGCATGTGCCTGGCCCTGGGTTCTATAACATGGGAAAAAAATACTTTTAATATTAATTAGGACTAATCTATATTGATATTTGTTCCATCAGTCTTTTTTATTGCCAAGTAATATTCATTTGCATACATGAATGGCAATTCAGCAGCTTAAGGACTTTGGATAATTTTATGCATTGTGTAATTAATTATGAATAAAGGTGCTATGCATATTTATAGCATGCTATTGTGTTGAAATATTTCTCTTGGATAAATTATTATGTGTAAGAATTATGGTTGCTCTGTATTCTCATAAACACTTGGAATTATCTTTATCTTTTAATCTTTCTTTTGGCCATTCTTATAATGTGTAGTGGTATTTAATTTTGGTTTTGATTTGTACTTACATAATGACTAATGATTTTAGTCAACTTTGCATGTGTTTATTTGCTATTGATATCTCCTCTTTGACAAAGTCTAAATGATTTTTATCATACAATGTTTATAATTTCTGAGGTACTACATGTAGAGAGAAATACTTAAAAATTATTTTGCTGATGTTTATCTTCTGTTTCAAGTATAATTGAGTGTTTTAAAGGTCAAAAGACAACCACCATTAATCAGTATTACATTGTTTCAACAAGTAATACAGATCTAAATAGTGAAAAGTTTCAAAGTAGAAATGAAGCTGCGTATCAGACATCAGGAAAAAATGTATTTAAAACCTTAACAATTAATGAAAATAGGACAGTTATAATCACATAAAATGCATACAAATACTTTGCCATATAAGAATAGAGCTTGACAATTTAAAACAATGTTTCCAGCATTTCACACTAATCTGCTTCAAATTCTCCCCTCTTGAGTGACCCTGGGAGACTCTCTCAACTTCACTGGAATTAGATGTCGAATAAAAATAATAATATAGTATGATCCATTTATATTAATGTCTTATAAAATATGTAAAAACCTACATAATATCATAAAAATGGTACATTATTGGAGATAAACTCATTATGAGCACTAATCAAATATTAAATTATTATTTCTAATCAAATATTAAATATTTATAGCATGAAAGATTTTGGAGATATACATGAATTATGCCACTAAAATTATCAATTATTTAACAAGGATATATATATATTCATTCTTTTTGAAAATGATGATTATGTCTACCTCACAAGACTTTTAAAAATATAGTCACTTTGGAGACTATTTGTTGATATATAAATATTACTACTGTATCCCTTCATTCATATTAAATAGATGAAACTGGAAAATATCACACTAAGTGAAATAAACTGATCCCCCAAAATTCAAAGGCAGGATGTTTTCTCTGATACACGGATGCGAACTCAAAATAAGTGTGGCAGGTAGAGAAGAATAGAAGTAATTTGGATTAGACAATGGGGAATGAAGGGAAGGGAGGGATAATGAGAATAGAAAAGATTGTAGAATGAATCAAACCTTACTATCCTATGTGCATATATGATTACATGACCAATGTAATTCTACATCATGTATAAATGGAAGAGTGAGAAGTTATACTCCATACATGTATAATATGTCAAAATATATTCTATTATCATATAAAAATAAAAAAATAATATCAGAAAAATAAATAAAACTCCTAAAATAAAATATATGTTCTGACTTTTGGAATCATGATGTTTAATCATACTTAGTACATAATTAAAATGAATTGATAAGTAGGAGGAACCTAAAATGGAATGCATGCAGTAACAAATTTAGAAATTAGTGTTTTGACTTTATATTGTAAAGCTAAAGAATAAAAAAATTCTATGCAAAAAATATATATTATTTAATACAGATGAAAATTAGTATTCCCTCACTAGGATATAATTCTGCTTAAGAGTAGAGGACACAACATTTTGTGGGTCATATACAGTGTTGCCTACAGAAACAAATTCACATTCTCATGAGTAATAAAAAAATATAAAAGCTCTAATTTGTGTAATATTGTGAGCAAATAATAATGAAATCCTAAAGAATACAATGAAAATAATCCATCTATCCATTTCTCTCTACTCATTTTCTAACCTCTTATGTGAAGTACAAATAGTGCTCTATATTTGCTGAATGATATTCAAAATGAAATTATTTTTTTCATTTGATTAAAATGGTAAAACTGAAAGAGGAAGGATGGATGCTTAAACATAAGACTAGAAAGAGTAAGAGTAAAATTGGGGAATAAAAAGAAAGAAAAATTTCTACAAAAAGTTAATGAGACTGATTAGAAATTTTGACTTATTCTGTTACAGTAAGCATTCATTCGACACTAAGTATGTGCTATGAATTTTTATAGTTAACATATATTAACAGAATACTTGAATGTTTCCATGAGAAACATAGATGGACTGAGAGGTATTACTTCCATAAAATAGATAATTGCTAGATAAACTACAAGAAGCATATATTAAAAATATTACTGAGTTTGCAAAAACTCTAAAAGGCAAACACACACACACACACACACACACACACTCTCACACAATGTAAAGTAATTCACTTAAACAAAGAAGTTGGGCTACTATGAAAGAAATGACAAGTATTAATAACAGAGTTTCAGGATTTTAGACAAATAGGCAATTCCTACTAACCTGGTGGTGGTCTTTTTGTTATTTTAATACTGTCCTCACTTTATTTGACCTAATTTACATAATTGGCTTCATAAAAGATTATCTATTATTCTTAAAAGAATGAGCAGTTTTACACGGTTTAAGAATAATAACTTCAATATATCCAAATCAGCTAATGTGTTTTGTTGGTATGTCCACAATGTAGAATTCATTATTAATTGACTAGTACAGAGAACAAAAGCTATGTGATGTATAAGTGACACTTTAACATAAAGAGCTATTGATTTCCAGAGCTTGTCTCAATTTTCATTATTGTTTGGAAAGTCAAGCAGTAATTTCATGCATGTGCTTTTAAAAAAAATTTTATTCAACATCTATTAACTTCTGTGTCTACACCCTCTTCTTGAAAAAAAATACAGCACAGTAAAGGGGGAATGGAAATGCTGAGAGAATTACAGTTGTATAAGAACAACAGAAATCCACCTATGCTATCAGGTATGAGATCACTGACTTAGAATATATTTTCAATATTTAGTCAAATTCTTTATGCTCTGTAAGACCATGTTGGTATAAGTTAAGACAAAGTCCTCAGAGATTCAAGTTACAAAATGTGTAAGTATATTTCTGACATAAAGCAAAATTATGAATCTAAAATTCAAGATTGATTCTATTCTAACCACTCACTCTATTCTAACCCGTCAAACCTCCGCAAAATGTGTTTAAAATGAGCAATTAAAATTCATTGCCTGAGATGCACGGATAGTAGAAAAGTTTGAAGATATGTGTGATACATTAGAAAAATAGTATAAGTGAAAATTATAAAAAAAAAGTTCTTAGAAGCCTTGATTATCTGTAGGATTGTGTGGTGTTTTGGGAGAGTGGGATCACATGAGTTTAGGTCCTAAAACTAATTTTCCTAGTAGAAATTTCCATTTAATTTGTAGTTCTTGTAAATTGGAAAGTGTACTGAATTTGGAACCTGAAAATAAGACAACATCAAGACCTTTAGTCACCTCTTTTTAAAAAAACAAAAAAGGAGCAGGATTGGAGGTAAATCAGGATTATCCCTTATTTTAATTAATTTTATTATTTACATCCTAAATATTTAATTTATAGCATCTTTCTATGCACCAGTCTATCATTAGTGCAGAATATACAAAGTACAAGCTTGCCTCAAGAACTTGTGTCTCCATTTAATTGTCCTAAGATTTCTATGAATTATCCATATCCAATGTACAGGCCTTTAACAACCTGGTCCCAGCCTTCCTTTCTAAGAATATCTTGCTCAGTCTCCTTCATATTAATATTAGCAATACAGGACTTCTTGTTATACATAGGGAAATCATCATAATTCCTATTCTAGAGTCTCTTGCTCTTTTATTAGATTTCACTGGAATTTTACTAGAAATGTTTTCTCTCACTCTTAACTAAAATTGTCCATGTCTCCTTATCCATTGTGAATGGATTTCTTCTCCAGTTAGCACTGACCATATCTGAAATTATGTTTCCATTTATATAATCTGTAAGCTACCTTAAAAAAAGCAGACTAAAATTATTTTCACAGTTTACTGACATGTATTGATTAGTAACAGTAAAATTGGGCTACCTCACCAAAACACTAAAAAAAAAAAAGGGTGTCATGTAAGATCTGAAATATGATTATGAACTATTATGTGTGATATAACAAAGTAAAAAGCAATACCATTCCATTGTGATAGCAGGAATATCTACAAGTTATAACACTACTATCTTAAAATAGATGGTATTGATAGTAATAAAATATTCAAAATATTCAAATCATTGATGAAGATGAAAACTTACTCCCCAATTGAATTGGTAAATTTTTGTAATTTACCTTTTCTTTCTTTCTTTTTTTTTATAATGAGGTTATCTGAACCTAGTAGTCTATTTCTTCCCTAGAAGCATGTGTACATGTATTTTTGTCTCTCTAATGGAAATTATGGGCAAGGGGCCTCCCGAAGGGATTTATCCTGCCTCAATATGCAAACATAATTCTCATTAAAATTAATAGAAATTGTACTCATTTTAATTATGTAACATTTTATAAAACTTACATAATATTTGGCAAAAAAGAAATGGAATGCATATACAAAGAAATACTGACATTGTTTACTTGACATTACAGGAACTATACAAATAGAGAAAAAAGACCACGTTTTTCCATCAGAGAAAGTTTGTGATATTGAATTGTTGAAGGCAATAATTTTAGAAGTTGTTTGTTAGGTTTACAGAATATTCAAGCTTTTGAATGAATATGTTCTCTATTATTTTTCACTGTTGGACATCTTACCAATATTGACATATTCCTGGGGATCTGCAGAAATGAAGGACAAAAAGGATACAATCTTTACCTCTGCACAGAACAGGAAACTTACTAATAGAGTGACCAGGATAGCAAGAGATTTGGCTAAAATTCATTTTGAAGATAGTCTGCTAATTCTCATTCTTAATGTTCTCTCTCTTCCCAATTCAAAGAATTGAGTTACCTAAGTTAAAAGGAAGATAAAAACCAAAAGTCTACATGTTTCAAATACATTTGTTCAAATCAGATCAATACAGTAATACTGAGGAGAGATAAAGAAGGGCACTAGGCTGAGAAGAGAGCATTTACTAGGAGCATGTGTGAGGATGAGGGAGAAGGTAGGGACTGGTTGTGACACAAGGAAATCAGAAGACAACCAGAAGGCACATCAAAGAGGATCTGTTCATGTTTACGATAGTAAAGGAAAAGCTCCTTAGACTAGAGATCACAGTTTCCATCAAAGGGAACCTCTTTTCTCCTGCTTTTATCCTAATAAATTATACTTTAAAGAGACTACTAACATGAGCCAAATGAGGTACATTTATCTACCATATTCTTAAGTCATAGTTTGATCTATGGACTACATGAAAAAAAAGCAATTGTAAATTTTCTATGCTATAAAGTGTCAAAATATGTTATAGACAGATAAGCCTAATTTTTTTCAATAACTTCTCAAATCTATTCTTTTTTTTTTTTTAAATTTTATTTATTTATTTTTTTAGTTGTAGATAGATACAATGTCTTTATTTATTTTTTATTGCTTTGTATGTGGTGCTGAGGATCGAACCCAGGGCCTCACGCATGCAAGGCAAGCGCTCTACCGCTGAGCTACAATCCCAGCCCTCAAATCTATTCTAACAGAAATCCATTTGGGAAATGAGTAAGTAATGTCCACAATCATGCTGAAGCGAAGTTCAACCCTGAGGCCTCTAGTAACAAAATAAGTTGTAAATATGCAGTTTCTTCAAATATGGTTCCCATGAGTGCACAATCTAAGTTGGAAGTCCAGTGTTCATAGGATATATGAGAAAATGAGAGAAATTTACACTAAACCAATGATCTCAATATTATTGTCAACTTCTGGATTCTGCTCAATAACTTGAAGATTAGTACAAAAAATAATCAGAATAAATTTATTAAAATTCTATATAAATCAAGACACTCTCTTGTAATCATGTATTTAAAATGAGGCAAAGAAAAATTGTACAAGCTATCATTCATTTTAAATCTCCCACACAAACTAGATCAAGAAAAACCACTGTTTGTGATAAAACACAAAATTAAGAGAGTAAAAAAATACTATGAATCTTTCACTGCCCTAAAGCTGGGATATTATTATTCTATATTATTGGAGAATTTGACATGAACTCAAATAAAACATTATTTACCAATCTATTTATCTACCAGATTACCTTATTTTACAAAATGAATGAAGGGCATGCATTTAAATTGTCTCCACATATTGGTATATGTAAAAGATCTGGAAATTGAAGTTAACATTTTTTTTTTTTGGTACGGAGGATTGAACTCAGGGGCACTTGACCACTGAGCCACATCTCCAGCCCTGTTTTGTGTTTTATGTAGAGACAGGGTCTCACTGAGTTGCTTAGTGCCTCACCATTGCTGAGGCTGGCTTTGAACTCACAATCCTCCTGTCTCAGCCTCCCAAAATGCTGGGATTACGGGTGTGCACCACCACGCCCAGTTGAAGTTAACATATTTGAAAGTGGGATTTTGTGAATCTTTCAGGAAAAGAACTTCTCAAACTAGAGAAGTTTCCATTTTGAGGGCTTCTGGCTGAAACCTTATATATCATGATGACATCAAAATTGATAGATTTTTGGAAAACTTAGGGGTGGGAAATATGGAGATTCAATATCGTGACAATTCCAGAAATCTAAGTACTACATTAATATCTATTTTTTTATGTTCTTCTCCATAATGTAATTTTAAGGAAATCACATTACAACAAAACTTGGAACTTCTTTAGTGAACACTAACTCATGAACCTAAAATATACTGAGATAGCCTTTAAGATGTTAAAACTTCTTAAAATATATTTTTTAAATTTTAGAACAGTTTTAGATGTATAGAAAATTGTGAAGACAGTACAGATTGCTCCCACATACTCCACATGCAGTTTCCACTATTATTGACATCTTAGAGAATCTTAGTGATATGTATTAAGATCATCCAGGCCTTTTCTTGACTTGAAAACACTTTTCTTTTGTTCATCTATGAATAGTATTCAATTGTATAGTGTACTCTTTTTGTTTATATATTCATTCATTGATAGATATCCTGGCTGTCTCCATCTTTGACAATTATGAACAAAGCCTCTATAAACACTCCTGTGCATGCTTTTAGTGAATTAAAGTTTTCACATCAGTTGGGCAAATATCCAAGAGCACAACTGATGGGTCCTATGACGCCTCCTGCTTCACTCTTCTTGCTTAGGATTGTTTTGGCTCTTCTGGGTCACTTATTTTTCCAAATGAATTTTATGATGCTTTTTCTAGTTTTATGAAGAATATCATTAGGGTTTTAATAGGAATTGCATTAAATCTGTATAATGCTTTTAGTGGTATGACTATTTTGGCAATATTAATTCTGCCTATCTGAGAACATGGGAGATCTTTCCATCTTCTAAGATCTTCTTCAATTTCTTTCCTTAGCGTTCTGTAGTTTTCATTATAGAGGAGTTTCATCTCTTATGTTAGGTTGATTTCCAAATATTTTATTTTATTTTTTGTTGAAGCCATTGTAAATGGGATCTTTTTCCTAATTTCTATTTCAGTGGATTCATCACTGATCTGTAGAGAGACATTTGATTTATGGGTGTTGATTTTATATCCTGCTACTTTGCTCAATTCATTAGTTCTAGAAGTTTGCAAGTGGAATTGTTTGGATCTTCTAAACATAGAATCATGTCATTGGCAAATAGTATAGTTTGAGTTCTTCTTTTCCTATTCATAGCCCTTTAATGTTTTTTGTCTGTCGAATTGCTCTGGTTAGATTTTACAGGACTTTGTTGAATAGAAGTGGTAAAAGAGGGCTGGATTTTAATTTTAATGTTGTATCTAAAATATTATCACTAAGCCCAAGGTCACATATGTTTTCGTCAATGTCTTCTAACATTTGCATATAGCATATCTCTACACTTTTTTACATATATTTATTGCTTTTTTAAAATTTTTATATTTTTCTACAAAGCGACCTTACACATATTTTGTTAGTTTGCATCAAAGTTAATATTTAAATCATTGAATTTAAAATTCTCCCATTTGATGACATAGGTACTTAATCACATAAACTTCCCTTCAAGTACTTTAGTTGCATCTTAAGAATGTTGATGAATTATAGTATTATTTACCTCAAGAAAATTTTGGAAGTCTCTGGAGACTTATTTGACCCATGTGTGATTTATAAAAATTTTGTTTAGTTTTCAAATATTTTAGGATTTTCCGGCTATCTTTCTATTAATGATTGTCTAATTAAATTCCACTGTGATCCGAAAACATACTTCAAATGGTTTCCACCTTTAAATATACATTAGATTGTGTTTTATGACATTGAATATGGTTTTTCATTGTAAAGTTTCCATATAAGCTTATAATTGTGAATCTAGATTAATATAATTAAAAAAACTTTGAAAGTTTTTCTTCAATTTTAGTGAATACTTCTTTGATCTTTAGTTGATTTTTAATTATGTCTCTAAAACACAGAATTAGGTCTAGTAGATTAAATATAGGATATGTATGTCCTGCTTTCCTAGTAAAGTTACTGTAAAGTAAGTGTCACAAAAACTATGAGCATCCAAAGACATATATGAGGTAGACCACAGCAGAGAAATGCATCTACACAATTTTTTACTCTTGGAATTAAATGCCTATGTGATACATGCCTTAGTGGATTACAGACACATGGACCTCAATCCCACATAAATTAGAGTTAATGAAAAGCAAGCCATGCATTGTGGCACACGCCTGAAATCCCAGCAACTTGGGAGGCTGAGGCAAGAGAATTGCAAGTTCAAAGCCAGCCTCAGCAAGTTAGGGAAACCATGTCTTAAAATAAAAAATCTAAGAAAGGCTGGGAATGTTGCTCAGTTGTGAAGCACTCCTGGGTGCAATCTCTGGAACAAAATGAAAGAAAAAGAGGTGGGGAGAAAGGAAGGAAGAAACAAAGAGGGAAAGAAAAAAAGAAAGATAAACAGACAAGCATATTTGACAGATGGCTGTGAAAAGGCTGAGGGATTGGTGTCACAAGGGAGCTAAACTTCACATGTCACATAGTAAACTTAAAGCTTCTCTTCATTTGAATGTCTCCTTGTCATTGAAACCACCAGTGTGAACAGTGATTATTAAAAGAAATTATTATTATTATAGTTTTCTTTTTCCTTTTTTTTATTTTAGAAAGAACACTGGGTTGGCATTTAGTGGACCTCACATTATATCTGTCAGTATCCATAATTTTTTCATTCTTCTGTTTAAATTTTTCCTTTTTGAGTTATTAAACTATTTCCTTGTAGAGAAAATATTAGGTACTATATTAGCAAACATTTTTGAAAATAAAGATCTTACCATAGTTAAGGTAATGTTTCACCTATTTCTACATGACAATTCTGTGCAGTTCAGCCTGAGTTCTCACAATAAATATAACACAATAAACTTATAAACTTAATTTTATGTGTTGTATATCTTATAATGTATTCAGAAGTTATTCATACATTTATGCTTATGCTACGGAAGTGTGAATCCATCCTTTTCAAAAGTTGTGGATAACAAACCCCAACTATCAACTTATATTTTTCCATCAATAAATAAGGCAACCAAAGGCTGCTATCTCATTCATTTCCAACACCATTTAACATAGACAGCTATTGTTTGATGTTTTCCCATTCTCTGACGGACTGGCCTGCTTCCATTCAGTAGGTGCCAACCTTTGCTTTTCTGTTGCTAAATGTGATTATCTCTAGGCTTGCTTAGTTCAGCAGTGAAAAAAACAATCCTGAAGGAGACCCTTTGCACCTCACCATTTCTCTCCCACTCTCTCACACATTACCTCATTCTCTCTTAGCGAACTATTTCTCAGATTTATTACAGAATCAATATCTAGTCAGCCTCACACTACCACCAACAACCCTATTCCTCCTCATCAACAGTATGCAGATATAATTAGGATATAAAATATCAACTCATCAGTAATGAATTTACTTCTAATGAAAAAGATTAAAATATTTTTGAAACAGCTGTAATGTTCCTATTTTATGGCATGCTAATTATTTAAATTTTTGTTAATTTATGAAGAGATGATCTCAGTTAAGCAAAGTACCACCAATGAGATAATTTTTATTCCCAAACCCAATTATTCCCAAAGAAGTAACTGGTGGAATTTCTTTGAAATACATATTGCTGAGAAACACTATCTTGCAATGTTATACAAATATTTCTAGTGTCTTCCATTCATCTAATGGGTTCCAGAATCGAATCCCTAAATGTATCATCATTCTCAAGTTTCCATTCAGTGTGCAATAACAGTGCACCTCTCCTGAATCCTACCTATGGTGATGTTTAAACATCATAATTACTTTTCCTATGTCTTTAGTCCCTAATTCCAACATTTAAATCACTATTTTTCCCTAATTGAAACTGGCTATCTACTGAAGATTCTGTTTCCTCGAAGATTTTTTTAAAGAGTGACTGATTTGTTTATCACGCTCCACCTACCAAGGCCTGGATGTTGTGTTCTTTCTCATTTTTCAAGAACTGTCACCAAGACCTACTATTATTTGTAAAGTCTGCTTCTTTATCTCTCTCTTGTAGAATCACATGGCTTGATTTTGTATATTTTCTGGAATTACCTTTTTTCGGTTGTTGGGCTTAGGATCTTTCTCCCTAACTCTAATCTTATTTTGACTCCTTTGCCTTTCCTCTTATTCTTTGAAAACTAACTTAGTGACCACTTTTTATCTTGTTACTCTCATCAGAATCCTAGGTAATTTCATTTTCCCCACCAATGCCTTTTTTTAAAAAAAATAATCTTAGCTATAGATGTACACAATATCTTTATTTCATTTAATTTTTTATGTGGCACTAAGAATCGAACCCAGCACCTCACACATGCTAGGCAAGCACTCCACCACTGAGCCACACCCCAGCCCCACACCAGTGACTTTTAATTCTGGCTCTCATGTCCTTGGCCTCCACTTATCCAACACTTTTGTCCACCATATACCTCATGCACTCCTATAATCATACCTATACTTTAAAATTACCAATATTTGCTATACTTTAGAAACTCAAACCATCCTGCTCAACCAGCCCCCCTATTTCAACAGCTTATTTCCTCTATTATGCAAATTCCAAAAATGTCTCTGGACCTCCAATACCTTAAAGGTGTTATTCTTTCTTCTCTATTTTTTTTCCATCCTACAATTTAGTCGGTGAGAGTACTAAGAGCCCCATAAATTGGATCTTTTCTGGGTAGAAATAATCAATTTATTTTACGTACCTAAGCTACAACCAGCATGAGTGGAAACAGGGAAAGAAAGTTTTATCAAAAGATCCGATTAAGTTTTCCCTGTAAAAAGCCTGATTATAGAAGGCGTCTCTTCTTTCAGTTGTTGTTTTTAATGTCCTTGCAGCAGACTAGCCCCAAGAGGACCAATGCTGATGTTTAAATATTCTAACACTTGGTTTCACTTGTTTTACAAAAAGAAATACTTACAGTATACAAAAACATATACTAAAAACTTAAAATTGCTCAAAAATAGAAGATCTTTGAAAATGACATTAAAAAATAAATATAACAGGAAAATATTTAACATATAGTGTCAAGAAGCAATAAAAGCTCCCATTTAGAAAAAAAAAAAAAGAATAATCACTAATCATAGCACAGCCCATCAGTAAACCATAGCCAAGCAGACTGCTTTTCTAATGTCCCCTATCCCCATGCTTCTTTTCTTGCCTTACTAGTTTACATTCCATGGCAAATTAGTTTAAGTTCTTTTAGGCATATAGTCACAACTCCCTGATGACTTCTTTCTCCAGAGTATTTGGTTAAACCACAATCCTATTTTAAGTCAAATATCTTCCTCCTGGGGATCCAGACCATAAAGAAGCTCACAGATGGAGAGAAGCACACTCTCTGGAAAGCTGTGTCACAATTCATGGTCTCTCACCTGAGACTGAAGCTTAATGCTACCCGGCATCCCTTCTATTCACTCCCCCACATTCCCAGATTTTCCCAGACCTTTTTCCTCTAACTAGAAGTACTTCTTCTCTTATTCTTCCCTGGTTCATGGCTATTTGTTCTCTATTTTTCAAAGAAAAAAAAAAGAAATAACAGTCATTTTATTCACTTTTCACTATATATATATATGCTTCCTTTTATAATAGAGAGGAGTCTGGGTGCACAAAAATGTATTTAAAAATCTTACTTTAAGAAATAGACAAGCAGGGTGAAGTGGCACATGCCTGTACAACCAGTTACTTGAGACATTGAGGCAGGAAGATCTCAAGCTGGAGGCCAGACTAAAAATATTTAGTGAGATCCTACCTATCTTAAATAAAAATAAAAATTAAAAATTAAAAGAAGCAGGTCATGTTATCAGGTAACTCAGTGTTAGAGCACTCTTGGGTTAAATTCCTAGGATCACACATACATATACACACACACAAAAAAAAAAAGGAAAAAGAGAGACAGATGGACAGACAGATGCATATATGGAGAGGCCTCTTATCTCTCAGCTGTATGATTCTAGGTAGGGAGGATTTGTAAACCAAAAAATAAACGGGTAATATGGAATTATTTGCTAAAAAATAAATATATCAACTTTAATGTGTGCTATTTAATCATTTATCCATAATGCAAACATTATTTGAACTCATATTACATGTAAGGAAGTAGTCAACAAATATTTGCTGGATGATAAGTAAATATGGGCAGGGAAAGAAGGAAATTCTATAATATAGCATGAAATTCCAGGAAAACATTTAATAATATACTTAAATAATCCTAAAAATTTCCTTCTAATTTAAGGTTATTAACTACTAATAAAAGTTTTCCTAAATGAAGAACAATCTGTCTGTCCTCTCAAAGGTACATCATTTAGGTTGACAGATTTAATTTTCATTTTCTATCATTTTTGAAAATAGGATCATGAAGAATATCCATATTTCAGAATGACATAGACATATATTTTATTTGACAATAAGCTACTAGCTTAATGTCAAAAATATAAATATAATTTAATGTAAAAATAATGTGTATTCTTTTTCTTTTTTCTTATAAGTGGTATATTTCTTTTCTTTTCTTTTCTTTTTTTGGTTCCTGGGGTTGAACTCAGGGGTGCCTGACCACTGAGCCACATCCCCAGCCCTATTTTGTGTTTTATTAGAGACAGGGTCTCACTGAGTTGCTTAACACCTCTCTGTTGCTGAGGCTGGTTTTGAACTCACGATTCTCCTGTCTCAGCCTCCCAAAGTGCTAAGATTACAGGTGTGTGCCACCATGCCTGGTATAAGTGGCATATTTCTAAATTATATACAACACATACTTGGAAAAATTCTTAAATGGAGAAAAATTTCAAAACTAAAAATGCTGGAAAAATTCTAACTGAAGCGTACATGAATTGCAAACATGCAAATTAAAGCATTAATATAGAAAACAAAAATTGCTGGGTCAATAACATTTTACTATTGTATCTTAATCTTGAAAATATTTTAACAATTTAAACATTCACTAGATCTCTCTCTTGCTCTCTTTATTTTTCCTCACTGAAGTAAGTAGTCTTTAGGCAGAATGTATTTTCATATTACAGTCGTGAGAGCCAGTCTCAGCCAAATTTGAGGCACTAGCTGAGATGATGATTACAATTAGCCCCATCTGCCCTATTCACAGAATCATTTCCAAATAAACTATGAAAATACCTTTTTCCACATCTAAACTGCTTAATTTTTAAAATGACAATTTAGAAAATTTTAAAGTACTTTCCAACTAAAACTTAATATCTCAACTTATTACCAGTCAACATTAATTCATCACAATTAGGGAATATGTCATATCATTATCACAGATGAGTTACAGGAGGACTGCTGCCTGAGGCAAAATTGTGTTGTAAATATTTAAAATTGTCCTGTTGCTAGGGTTGATATGTGAATTCATGGCAATAGGTTATAAAATACGTTGTCACTATTTTTAGAAGTACATTTTAAGAATTGAGTTTGATAAAATAATTGGAAGAAAATATACCAACATCTTAAATCAATTATTAAAAATTATTAGCATGTAAAAAAAACCAAGTGTAATAGAATTTCCAGCAAACGTCTCTATCATATGAATTCCCCAAATATCTAAACTACATCCTTCTTTGAAGGTAGAATAGTAAGTAACCTTGAACATATTACAAATAGAGCAAGGTATTTTAAAAAAGGCTTTTCTGAACTCTTACAGGGCCTCTGTCAGTTTTTAAAAAGGTGATTTGTTTAAAAGATAAAGCAAATTTATTAATTGATTTCTACTGATTAGGTTTGATTTAGGGGATTACGTTAGGGTCTCCCTTCTAAATTAATCCCACATGAAAGAAACAACTGGTTTGGTCTTTTCTGACATAAGATTGTAGCTGGCACAACAGGGCTTGAGGAGGCTCTTGTAAATTCTTCAAATGACTGGCAGGCCTCCAACAAGAGGTGCAAAACATGGGAAAGAGAAAGAAAATGTCAAGTTTTCACCACTTTTTGTACCACCCTTTTAAGATTGTTCTATTACAGACCTGGCTTCAGATAGTTCTATGTCAGGTGAAATGCAGAAATAAGAGAGGGGTGGGATGGAAAGAAGCCTCATGAAACAGCTTTAGAAGAAAAATGGAAAGAAATGTTTGGTGTTGTCAAGGACAAATGCCATCAAAAACTAGCCGAACATATCTGCTTTTTGGATTCTGTTCAACAGGACTCTTTTTAGAATAAAGGTCATACGTTAGATGTGTAAGTGTAAATCAAAAAGTACTTGAGAGTAGGCCCGTGTGCTTGTCTTTGTACACGGACAAGCACGTCCAAGGACACTCAATAACTAGATTTTCTCCTCTATTATCAGGCTATTTCAGTATCAAGTGATTTGCCTGCTTGATTATATTGATTTTGTATCTTAGCAGCAGGTAGAAAGAATCAATGTGAAGAGGTCAGCATGTCAAGGGAAGAACTGCAAATCTTAGACCAATTGTTGTAGGAATGAAAAATACTCGAAGCCAATGACATTGACAAACTGAAGCCAGCTGAGCTTTTTCCACCTCACTTTAGTCCAGGCCCCTGGATTTTAATTACTGGCTTACATTTGTATTATACTGCCACTTAGTTTCCTATTTAACAACTCTATAAATTTTTTTCTACATTCACCTAACATTTTCCTTTTTATTCCTGCATCTTATGGCTGTACACTTTATATTAGTATATATGTGCATCTGGGGTGTTCTTCTTATGAAAATTTTACTATTTGTTATCTTTTAGGTTTTATCCAACCAAATACATTACTGAGTGAGTAAAAAGCCCATGTTACGGCAAAAACATAATCATTTTCACCATACAGTGTGGACGTACCTTCTCATCACCAAATTAGGAATGAGAATGTATATCAGCCAGGATCTGAGCAGGTGACACATGCAAAGGACTAAGTATGAATAATGCAACTTGTTGGAACTGCTAAGGCAGAGAGAACTGCTATGCAGAGACCAAATTCGAAAGAACTAACTAAAAATAATCAGCACAAAGTGGTAGAATGAAGGAGAAAGTGGAGTTTTTTGTTGTTGTTTGTTTTTGTATTAGGGATGGAACCCAGGGGCACTTTTATACTGAGCTACATCCTTAGCCTTTTTAATGTTTTGAGTCAAGGACTCAATAAGCTGCTTAGGATCTCAGTAATTTGCTGGGGCTGACCTCGAACTTGTGATCCGCCTGCCTCAGCCTCCCTAGTCTCTGAGATTACAGGTGTGCACCTTTGTACCCAATGAAAATGTCATCTTAAATCAATTAAGAGATCAGAGGTGAATGTTCATGCCCCAGGGATGGTAGACTTGCTATTAGTAGCAGACTCAATTATCCTCTGAAACATGTGAGAGCAGCTAGAGATTGATAGATACATCAAGCAAAAACCAAACAACAACCAAAGAACCATCAGTTGGAAGATGAGGATTGGGGAGCCAGCAAGTGAGCAAGTACTTGAAAGAACAAGCTCCTAGGAGAAGGAAAGTCCAGTAAATTAAACTTGCTACCATTTGACACTCCTAACTAAAAGGCAAATATCAATTTCTCAGTTTAGAAAAAGATACTGAGAAGCTGAACAGAATGACTACAGAGAGACAAAATCTAAGCAGAGTTTCTGTACTTCCCATTTCTTTGGACGGGTCAAGGAAACCCAAGAGTCCAGGGATTTTAAGACATGAGAGAGCACACAAGATCTCTTGCGAAAAGGAAGATGAGTGAGCTCCGCACATGTCTCCTCTAACATTCAAGAATCCATAAGTAGTGAAGCTATAGGAAAGTCACATAGACGGCAGTGGGAAAAGGGAAAGAGTTAAATGTGATTTCCAGTACTCACAGAATAGTGGGAAGTAATGTATGACAAACAGACCTGGGAAATGAAGAGATACTAGTAAATTCCAAAGATTTTCACTTGGGAAGACTTAAAAACAAACAATCCCAGGAGTGATGTTGAAACAGAAGTAGACTAGGTTTTCTAAGTACTAAAACTCAGCCTTGTTATAGCTCAAGCCTGGTTGTTCTAAGGTGGTATGTCACTATGCAACTGTACGCTGAAGGCACTGTCTCGTCTAGAGTCTCTCCAGCCTTCATGAAAATTTGATGGCACAACAGAGACAAGCCCAAGAGAAAAAAGAAACAATAGAGTCAGATATAGAGTTGATCAAGAAGAGGTTGAAGTTATCAGACATTAGCATTAAAAAATTTTTGATTGATATGTTCAGAAAATATTGAGAAATAGGCTAAAATTTATGAATTGGAGTTTATAAAAAGTCAAATTCTATAGACGTGGAAAAGATAATCATTGAAATTATGAATAACTCAATAGACTGGATAAGACTAGAGGGTGGCAAACTACTCTTATGGGTGAAATCTGCCCTATTCCTTCTTTCAAAGAATATTTTTCCTTGATATACAAGTATTCCTATCTGGTTACATGTTGTCTAGGGATGCTATGATCTGGTTATGTCCAACAATGTATCTCCTGCAAATATTTAATATCTGAACTTTTGCATATGAAGAATGACCTGTGAATTAGGCAAAGAAGTCCTGGATGGAATATAGTTCAGGAGAACAGAAATAAGTACCAAAAATTGTTTCACACACACACAAAAATACTAGCGATTATTTTTATAGAATTAAAGTAGGGCACACATACTATAATCTCAGTGACTCAGGAGACTGAGGCAGGAAGATCACAAGTTTGAGGCTAGGCTCAGCAGCTTTGCAAAACCATGTCCCAAAATAAAATAAATAAATAAATTAAAAGGTTTGAGGACATCAAATAAATTAAAAGGTTTGGTAGAGCATCCCTGGTTCAGTTTCCAGTACAATAAATAAAAAATAATAAGTAAGTAAGTAAGTAAATCAATAAATAAAAATAAAGTAGGGGGCATAAGATAGCAGACAGTTCCTGATAATAGCCTAAATTATGTGTAATTGCAATCAAAAAAAGAGAAAAAGCAAGACTGCTGTAATACGTAAAATAATGACAGAGAGGTTTTAAAAGTGATGACATATATTACGCTAGAGATTCAAGAATTATTATGGAGGTCACCCGAGGGAATTCAAACAAATAAAAGCTACTAAACACATAAAATATAAGGTAAAGTGAAAATACTAAAAATAAAACGTAGCTGACATGAGTTTTGCGAGAGGGAGATGTTTGCCTTCAAAGAGCAACAACAAAAACTAGCAGTTAATAGTATTTTCAGTTCAAAAAACGAAGGCCAGAAGTCAATGGACAGAATGTAATGTCTCAAAGAAAATCACTGCCAAAACCAAGCTCTCTATCTCCACATCAAATTGAAAACTAAAAATTAAATATTTTCAACCAAACTGAAACTGAAAGAATCCTTGTACAGTAGGCACACGTAAGAAAAATTACTAAAAGTAGCTCTTCAGGAGGAGGATATGAAAACAGAAGAGCATGAAAATTCAGTAAAGAATAAAGTGTAAAGAAAGAGAACTGTATGTGGGTAATCTAAATACGTCCTCACTATATAAAGCAATGGCATCTCATGGAATCCAAAATATATGTAATTAAAATGCATGACGTATGCATAGTGTATGACCCAGAGATCTCACTTCTATACTTAAACCCAAGAGGTACGGGTATGTATACACAGGCGCGCATGTTCACACACACACACACATACTCCAAAAGGCATGAAGAGAAGAAAAGAAATTGCAATATAAACTTAAGATGTTAAAATGAGGGAGAATTGTCAAGTGTAGATCTACACAGCCACTCCATTTACAGTTAAGATATAGCATATTACCAAAGACTGTTGTTTCAGATTAAAAATGAGAATGAGTCAGATAAATGCAAAAGCATTTGTGTGTGTGTGTGTGTGTGTATATATACACACACACACACATATATATACATATACATTTGTACAATTATGTGTGTGTTTATATATATATATAAGTATATATATATAAATATATATATAAATATAAATATATATATAAAATGTAAATATATATAAATAAATAAATATAAATATATATAAATATATATATATAAATATATATATAAACACACACATATATATAAAATATATGTGTTTATATATATATATATATTTTTTTTTTGGTACTGGGGATTGAACTAGGGGTACTCAACCACTGAACCACATCTGCAGCCTTATTTTGTGTTGTATGTAGGGACAGGGTCTCACTGAGTTGCTTAGCGCCTCGCAATTGCTGAGGCTGGCTTTGAACTCGTGATTCTCCTGTCTCAGCCTCCCTAAGTGCTGGGATTACAGGCATTTGCCACCGTGCCTGGCACATTTGTATTTTTTAAACCCACTGTGGTAACATTAAGGATTTAACAAAACTAAAGCTACTAAATTCCAGACAGGGACAAATGCTTCGTAGAACAGGACCACTCATGGTGGTCTTGAATCACGGGGCCATGGTGAATACAAAAGAAAAAATTGCCAAGAAAGAAAGAAAGGAAGGATGGAAGAGAAAGGAAGGAGATATTGACAGAAAATGCAACCGTTTAACCTGTCCCCTGTATGCTAGCATGAGGGAGCAGAGTTCTGAAGAGTCCCAGCCAAAAGTACATACTAACCTGCCTGCCAGTTCTTTTCCTCAGGACATTTATTGAGTATGTTGTGGTCATATGAGGAAGGCTGAGTATCCAGTCTCAGGTGTGCCCCCCTCAAAGCCCCCTGGATCAGGTGGTCAGACAGAACAACAAAGTGAGAGGATCTCAATCCCTGTGGTACAAAAATATTTCATGGAGCCTCTGGAGAAGAGAATATGCCCAAAGTCAGGCTCAAGGCAAGAAAGTAGACAAGTGCTGCCCAAGACTTCCACCAAGTTCAAAGCCACAAGGAACTGTAGTCTAAGAGAAGCAAGGAAAAGGTTCCCCCAGAAGGTAGAAATCCATGGTGTCACTGGAGAACAAAATGCAATACTTCATGACCCCGAGAACTGATGGTAAGGCTGTAGAGCATAAAGATATTTCTAGAGATGCCATTGCAAAAATTCTAGCGTATAGCCTGCTCTTACTCTGGAAACATTTGGAACCGGTGGAGACTCAAGTCTTACTAAAGGGCAGTGCAGCAAAATCTAGATCCAGCACAAATGTAAATTAGACAACTTTGATGATATGACAGAGAAAGAGTGGGAAAAATTAGCACCTACTTCAGTTTCTACTATTCTTTTACATAAAATATTTGGTATGCAGGATAATGTGACCCGTAATTAAAAGCACACACTCTCACAGTCGGGTCAACATTTCCGTTCTCATCTCCCGGCTGAAAAGTTATCTCAATATACAGCATCCTCTCCTTTGTGCCCACCTGTCTGAATTTGGCTAAGCAATAATGTATTGAATGTGATATTTCTTACTGTGCACATATGATTATAATTAATCTAAAATATAAACTGGTTAGATCCAGAGGCTAAAAAGGATTTTATGGCTTGCATAACATGATGACAATCACACATCTTATTTAAAAGCTTTATAATCAGAATATCTGCATAATCACTTATAAATCCAAAGTAATTATCTGATACTTTTCTTTTGGTTACTACTCCATTAGATTTCAAAGAATGCCTGTCTTTAAAGTTCACTCTTAATTGAACAAATTCATCCTAATGATACCTAGAAATACCCATATTACTCATTTTGAAATGCTGTGAAGTTTGAGTTGAAAAGTCACTGTGAATAGTTTGTATCTTAAGAAATTGTCTCATTTATTTTGACTGTGTCTATATTTTATGATTGCTTATGTAGCATTTTCAACTTTAAAATTAATGTCAATGAATCCTTCTGAACACCAGCTGCCATCCTAGTTAAATCTTAAATAGACAAATTGCTCATATTTCATGTACCAGTTATTCTTGAAAAAGCTCATCAAAGTGGCATTATGCCCTGTTTTACAAGTATGCTGAGTTCTTTTTCTACCAGAAAAAAAAAAAAAAAAAAAAAAGGACAACTTAGCATTCATTGCTCAGGAAGCATAAATGCTTGTTTCTTTGGGCTATTCTGCTGCTTTCTCCCTAAATTCTCAAATACCAACAGCAAATCTATGAGAAGGGATTTAAAATAATCCATGCTAACTTTCCAATTTTTATCACTGCTTCTTTTCTATTATCCCCATCTGGATTGAGCTCTTTTTACCTGTACTTTGATTAGTCCAGGTTCTCACTGGATTCTCAGTAACCAACTCTGGCTGTTCTGATTTATCCACATGCCTACAAGTCTGGGCTAAATAGACAAGTTTATCATGGCTCCCAAGTAGATGAGAGGTGTACAAATAGCTGCACTACACAAAAGCTAGCTCACCTCAATTTTATGTTCTGAACTAGAAGAGGAGAAAAGTACTATTTCATTTCAACTGTGGAGAACCAGAAGAATAGTTTGTAATGTCAGTTCTGGAATTAAAAGAACACAATTTCTATCAGTTTTGGGTTAATATAGGCCTTAAGGTGGGTGGAGAACATTGCCTCAGAAAACTCACCTACAGAGTCTGATCAGGTAGTGATGACAGGAACAAGACAGGACGTCAATGAAGAAGAGAACCAGATATGAAGGAATTCCTGATAAATACATGTTACAGCATATGTTTTAGGATTGGATATTCCTGAGCCTCAAACAAAATGGTTTTTAACAGTTTCCTTCTAATATTCTCTACAAAATTTACTTTTACCAGTAAATGAAAGATTATTAAAGTTTCAGGAAGAATTACAAAGGGTGATATTATATCTTACCATGTAAACAAATAATCATTTCCAAAATAATTTGTTAGGTGTCATTAAAACTATAATAAGGAATATTTACTTTATTAAATAGCAAAAGCAGCAAACCAGAAGTGAATGCCTATAGGCAGAAATCAGTCATAAACTTGTTCATTTGGTGCCCACCATAAAAAAAATGGATTCAAAATGTTTAGATCAGGAATGTTACATCCATAAATTTTCTAGACTACTTGCTATTCTCTGTTGTCTTCCACATTTAACAATTTTCATTTCCTGGCTGAGCCCTGAAGGCATGCAGACTGTGATCTTGTATGATCGACACTACTGTCAATTAATCTTCTCTCTCCTTTTTTTTTCCCCCAATGCTCCAAAAATGTCATTCAAAATGAAGAGGGAAAAAAGAAAAGAAAAAATCTTTGCTAATAAAAATAGTTACATTTATAAAAGATTAAATGATTTCCACTGGAATATTTGCTTTTCCAAAAAACAATCATTCAATTCTGTACTTTGAAAAAATGCTTAGTAATTTAAAATTATTTTAGCATATTTAACCAGAAATAATGCCAGGTATGGTGATATACACCTGTAATCCCAGTGGCTTGGAGGCTGAGGCAGGAGGATCCCAAGTCCAAAGCCAGCCTCATCAATTTAGAGGCCTTAAGCAACTTAGCAAGATCTTTCTCAAAATAAAACATAAAATGGGTGGGGGTGTTGCTCAGGTTTAATCCTAAGCAAACCTGGGTTTAATCGCCAGGACCAAAACAAAGGAAAAAAAAAAAAAAAAAACAGAGAGTGAGAGGAGAAAAAAGAAAAAGAAAAGAACAGCAAAATGGAAGAATAATGCAGAAGATATTTGTCTTCTTACTTAGGATTCAGGACTGAATTTACTATTAACTACACATTTTAACAGATACTCCCAAATTGCATAATAGGAAATAAAACTTTAAAGAGCTAGGACTTCATTTTAACTTGAGTGCATTTCTAAGGTTTTAAATATCAAAAGTAGTTAACTTTACATCAATGAATGTTCACTTATCTCAGTTTAAAATTCATACCTTACAGAGTAAACAACTGTAATTGTCAACATTGTCGTTTAAATTATTTCCAATATTGGTAACACTTTAGTTTGAATGAGATTAATTCTCTAATAAATAAGTACAAATCTCCAATTCTTTGCAATATTAGAATACCTAACTCTGTTGGATTTCTGGTATTGTTTATCATTCATAGGGTTTAGAAGAGTGATTCTGCAGAAATCACACTATTGCACTGAAAAGTCCACTAATCAAGTCACATTTTTTATTTAAAGTTAATATTGAAGAAGACACCCTTACATATATCTAATATATATTTGAATAATATGCAATTCTTACAGATGTGAATGGCCAAAGTCATTCTGGAATATTGACATTTAGCACACAAGATTTTATCCAGGTTAAGGAAGCTCATTCTTTTCATATAAATGATCCCTATTTCTCTCTTTAGGTTCTTTATAGAGAAAAATAACTTCCTCAAAAAAGATTTCTGATTTATCCACTTCTCTTTTCTGTCACCAACCCTATTGTATCATCCCTTGAGTTCTATGTTACAGCATTAGATGAGAGATGTCAGAATCCATTTGTGCCTCACATAGAAATTTCTTCTGATTCCAAATAAAAATAGTGAATGTGGATGAAATTAATTTTCTCACCTTAAAGCTAAACCATATGATAGGAAGCAATAGTAAGAGATAACATGAAAAAATTGAAAGCGATAGTAAAGAGCAAACTTTTATCTGACAGAATTTCTTGTATCCTGTGGTTATATAACAAGATTTTATCCCATTTTTTTTTTCTAGTTGTGGGCAAATATTATCAGTAGGATACACGTTCATCTCCCAGCCTCACATTTACTTATTCTTAGAGAACAATGGCATAGTAGCTACAGGACGCAGTCCCAAACATTTTCATCAATATACAGTTGATTTGAAACTTCTTACAAATTAGGCACACTAAGAAGACGTGCCTATGAGATATTAATCCAGGAAATTTAAACATTAATTCATACTATCCTTTAAAATATATTATGAATATCATAAATAAAAATGTAAAATTGTTCACAGAATAACAACTAACTGCAAACAATACATCAAGAAATCTGCAAACCTAAGCATGAGAGTTATTCCAATTTCTGCATTAATAATTTTCAAGAGTACATTTGTTGTACTGTTAGATTGCCCTATGAGACAGTATAAAGGGACATCAATTAACTTTATCCTCCCAGTTACTGGGATAAAAAGTGACTACCCCTTTAGGGATAGAAAATATCAGAGAATTTCATGGCACAGCAATGTAGTGTGAAATTTGGGAAATTTCTTAGTTGCTGACTAATCACTCACTTTATAGGAGTATATAAAAGGAGAGTGATGATAATTTAAAAAATTCATCCTAATTTTCTTCAAATCTTAGTTTCTCCTTTTAGCAAAGATCAAATGAAACTATCAAAGCAAATTACCACATTCCTATGACAACAATCCTAAGAATGATCTTTGAAACAGTATTTGATATGTAATAACTCAATTATCTACACACTGGACCCTATAATTTACTAAAAGAAGTTTTCCCTATACATTCACATACCCTGGTGTTTTAGTCAGCTTTTTTGTGTTTTGTTTATTTGTTTGTTTGCTGCTGTGACTAAACGACATGACAAGAGCTATTTTAGAGGAGGAAAAGTTCATTTAGGGGCTCATAGTTTCAGAGGTCTCAGTCTATACAAGGCTCCATTCCTCAGGGCTCAAGGTGAGGCAGTACATCATGGCAGAAGAGTGTGAAAAGGGAAGTGCCTCACATGATAATTAGAAAGCAGAGAAAGACTCCATTGGCCAGGTACAAAATATATACCCCAAGGTGGGCCCCCAATGACCCACTTCCTCCAGCCACACCCTTCAGTTTCCACTCAGTTGACCCCATCAATGGATTAATTCACTAATTGGGTTAAGACTTTCATAACCCAATCATTTCTCCTCTAAAACTTCTTGCATTGTCTTACACATGAGCTTTTGGGGGACACCTCACATAAAAACCATAACTCTTGGAAAGCTTTATATTTTCAGTCATTCAGTCCTCAGATATGGTTCGAAGCTCTAGAATTTATGGTGAACAAAAATTAACCAACCCAATGAAGCTGATATTCGAGATTTATATTAATTGAATACATCTAAAGTTCAGAGTAATCTTCACATATTGCCAAATAATTTTTACACTCATACACACACATTCAAACACAATGAGACATGCACAAAATGTTCTTGTGAGGGACAGAGCCTGGATTACAGTAGTTTCATCATTTGTGACTAAAGTTTTGCTGTGTCTCCTTCAAAATTGAAAATCAAATGACTAAAATAAAATTAAGAAAAGAACCAAATGAAAGATGAAAACATTTGCTGAACTATAATAAAAACTGGAAGTGATGCAAATAACATTTCTAAAATCTTCACTTCTGTAATAACTGTAGACCATTGTTCTTTACATATAAATATATGGTTCTCAGAGAGTTTTCTATACTGAGCTGAAAGTAATTGAAGTATTATCCAAATCTTGAATCAAAAGAAAAATGTACATAAAAAGAAAAAAAACTCACAAAACATAGTTACTAGCAATATCAAAAACAAACAAAACACATCTCTATTTCCTATTTGTATTTCTATAATGTTTAAGACAACTCCAATATGTGGTTGTCTTTTGGGAAATTTTAATGAAACTTGGGTATTTACATTTGAATCTTTTCTGTGTAGCATCTCTTTAAGATTTGCTACTTATTTTCTCTTTAAGAGAAACATAAATAATGGCACCAATAAAAAATTCATGTACTCTATTATCAAAAATCCCTTCAAAGAAACATCCCATGTGAATTTATTTAAGTTTTATGTTTAGCACCCAGAAGAAATGATGTCAAATCCAATTTATAACTTTTCCTTCAAATCATTTTAATTCAATCAATATGAACACAAAGGTGATGCTAAATCCATCAGCAACAGAACTAAAATAAACCTTTTCTTTAGTGCTATACAAACTCAACTCCTAAAGCAATATTTCACACCAGAGATAGAGTTTTTTTTTCAATTATTATCATGAATGACAGATTAGTTATCAAAAATGACAAATCATATTCCTAAATAGAAATTTATATTTTAAGTGTATGTCAACATGTAGAAAAGATAATAAATTTGCAGTCTATGACAGATGACTATCGAAAGTTTTTTCTTTAATCTTTTGGGAAAAGTCCTTAGTATTCAAAGTATGTTTCTGAAAAACTTTTACATTTAGACTATATTATTTTCCTTGGCTGATGTAACAAATTATTTAAAACTTAATGGCATAAAACAACAGAGTTGTAGATGCTCCTAGAGAAGTTGGAAATCAAAGTGTCAGCAGAGACTTGTAGAGATATATATTCCATCCCTCTCTTCTAATTGTGGGTAGCTTCCAGCAACTGTGGCATTCCTTGGCCTGTGGCCACTTCACCTCAATCTCTGCCTCTATCTTCACATTTTCTCCTACTCTCTCCTCTCTTCCCTCCTCTCCTCCCTCTCTCTCTCTCTCTCTCTCTCTCTCTCGTTTCCTTTAAGTTGATATGCTTTTTGATTTAGGTCCCATCTGAAAAATACAGGTGGACTTCTTCTAACGTTCCCTAACGAATATACAAAGATGCTTTCCTCCAAATAAGGAGGAAACATTCCCAAAGTCCATGGATGTGACATGAATGTATCCATGGGGTGATAACCATCGATACATAGACTACACATTGTGATTGCATAAGTTTTATTGTTATTGTGTGCAATATGAAAAACAATAGCCCCTCAAACATATCTACATCCTAATCCCTAGAACATGTTACATTCAAAATAAATAAGATTTTGCAGAAGTGCTTAAAGTTCTTGAGAGAATGATTATCCTGGATTATCTATTGGTACAATGTAATCAGAAGCGTCCTTTTTAGGACAAAGGCAGGAGGATCAGAGTGGAAGATGGGTTAATATAAAGACATGCAGACAGGCTCTAGAAACAGGACAAGAAAGGAATGTGGATACCCTCCTCGTTCTCCAGAGGAAACAAAGGTCTTGATTCTACCCCCATGAGACTGACAGTAGCCTTCTGCTTTCAGACCTAGAACAATAAATTTATATTGTTTTAAGTCAGTATCCACCATTTTCAAAAGCAAATAAACAGTTATACATAGGGCTTCAAGAACAATGCCTGACTTAACCATGGTCTTAAATTAGGACTGTCTGAGTTGAGGAAAATAAAGTAAAATCTATTCTAGTTTTAATCACGGTATTTATTTTGCATAAATTTGGTTCAGTGTTAACATAATCATAAATCCAAAGCTTGTTTTGTTTTCCCTTGCCTTCTACACAATGCTTGTGGTTGATGCTGCAAGAAGATAAGCAATGGATGAACATAACATTTTATGGGGGCTGCTCTCATTATCCTTCCTCTCTTAATAAGGCTATGTCTAAGAATATCCCTGTCCCAAACTAGGAGACAAATTGATACATTTATTTAACAATCACTCAAAGATATTAAGTAGCTAATAAATCTTATTTTTCTTCAATATAAGATTTTATTATTCTTCGATATAAGAGCTGTATGTTCACATAAAAATCAAGATGTTGATAAATGTTATATTTATTGTGCTTTGCCTTATGCTTCAATGACTTGGACACCTTGTATTTCAATTTTCCTAAAAGAAGAAACTAAGATGTTGGTATGTGTAGGAAGGAGAATGGCAAGAAGTACTGATATTAATGATGTCATCTTTCAATTTAATTTATGTTTGCTATTATTTTTCCATTCCTATGTCATTTTAATCATATGAAAATTAATCTGGGAAGTTATTAATATTCAAGTATTAATAAGTGATTGTCACATTAATAAATTATCCTCATTTCTTCTATGTATCACAAACATGAATTTCCTTTATAAAAGTAAGAAATCTGTTTCAAAGTTTATCAAAACTACACAAAGGTATTCACAAATCAGATTTACTATTACTTAGAATTTCTACTATATTCTATATATTCTTTCAGTTGTTACTATATTGTCATCTTGGTTCCATTATGCTGGATTTTCTTAAAAAAAATGTATGAAAAAATCCAACCATGAAGCAACTTTACCTTACTAACATATTATTTCTTGACTTCATTTTATTGACTCTTTTCTAGTGCTTTAGTTAACATTATTTAATACCTTATTCCTGCTCTAGAGGTTAAGTATCCATAAAGTAGAAAAGAGTGAGTTCAACAAGTCCAATCTTGACTTTCTACTTGTGAGCAGAAAATTAAGAAATAATTTAAGTAGTTGTGTGTATGTGTGAGTACACACAATGATTTAATCTTAGTGATGTATTTTAATTTTCTTCAACATAATACAATGATGTCTTGATGAAAAGAGAAAAAATCATTCTATCATTTTATCTTCAAGACCTAAAAATATATAGAGAGAGTAAATGTACTGTTTTAACCCTTAATATCCATTAGCATTCAAAATATACTACAGATTTGGAAACTTTAAAGATATGAAAATGTTTAGTTTCAAATTTTAGCATATTAAAGGAAAAATATAATTCCCATGTTTACCACTTTTTTATAAAAAGGTGATAGATTAGAGTAACTTGGGATTTTAATCAATTAAAGATAACTTTAATCAATTTCAACCACAAAGTAGTTGTAATCTTCCTCATCACTCAGCAATCCCACTCAAGAAACTTCCCTTGTCTCAGCCACTTAGAACATTCTGACTGCTGAGTTTCTGCATGAGTCACTTCATGGGAATATTCTAGATATCCATGAAAATTCTAAAGCCTCACATGTAGGCAATTTTTCATGGTTGTTTTTCAATGTAGACACTTTAGCATACTTATTGTTCTCTCCAAAATGTGTGTATTTGTGTGTGCAAGCACACACACATATATGAAATGGTTAGGCTGTTTTAATTCACCAGAAACTAAAATGAGACTTTAATGATTTACTCCTAAATAAATATTTGTCAAGTAAATGACACTTCAAGAATTTTGGAGGTCAGCTAATAGCAGCAGTTAGATCCAGGATTGCATTCATCTCTTCTTCCAGTGTTGATTTTTAATAACATCATTTGGGTGCAAGAAGGAAATATTGTTCATACTAACATAGCCTGGGTGACTCTGCTCATTTTTCCAAATACTATAAGAATCTGGAGAAAAAAAAATCTTGTGAATCCATTAAATACAAATAAATACAGGATCATATCACAAAAATATAAGGATGTGGGGATGAAAAAGGAAGTGCATAAGTGTTCCTGGCTGCATCCCATCAGATAATAAAGTTCTCATCAGAACAAAGACTCAGAAAAAAGTCAATTTGCTTTGGAAAGGCATCTTTGGAAATATTTCTTCATCAGAAAAGAAAAGAACAAATGCAAAAGCCAATAAGAGGAAATGAGTCAGGGGATTTTTTTTTTTATATTTTAGATATCTTTCCTTTCAAACATGTTTAGGAGAGAGAGAAAGAGTGAGCAAGAGAGAGAGAGAGAGAGAGAGAGAATAGGAGAATAAATGCAGATAGATTATATTCAATTATCATGACATAATAAAATTAATTTTTAGCAACAAAAATGTTAAATGCTCTGGTATGAAAAAAACTCTGGTAGAGCAAGAAGATGGTAGAATTTGTAGTTTAATAGGATCAATTTGGAAAAGATTTCTTACTAGTATTATGGGTTGTATGTGAGGTGTCCCTCAAAAACTCATTGTGTGAAACAATGCAAGATAGTGTAGAGGAGAAATGATTGGGCTTTGGGAAGCTTAACCCAGTCACCGAATTAATACCCTGATGGGATTAACTGAGTGATAACTGAAGGCAGGTAGACTGTGGATGGAGGAGGTGGGTAATGGGGGACCCGCCTTTGGGGTATATATTTTGTATCTGGCAAAAAAAAAAAGTCTCTTTCTGCTTGCTGAAAATCATGTGAGCTAACTCCACCACACTCTTCTGCCATGATGTTCAGCCTCACCTCAAGCCCTGAGGAATGGAGCCAGATCTCTGGGCCTAGATCTCTGAAACTATGAGCCTCAAATAAACTTTTCCTCCTCTACAATTGTTCTGGTTGGGTCTTTTAGTCATAGCAGTGAAAAATTGACTAACACAATCAGGTTACTTTTTTCTGTAATATGAAGGGATTCTGATAAAGATCTTTAATACTAAATACATGCTTCATTTTTAAGTCCTTACAATAGCTTCCTTTATTTAATGGATGATATAAAGCAATAAAAAGTAGATAAAAATCTGTGTATGTAAATTTGAAGTCATTATTACAATAAGCAATTATTTGTTAGGCACTTATAAAATATTTTATTTGTCTATCACTGAATGCTATTCATTCAGCTGATACATACATTAGTGAACTACAGTGAAAAAAAGAAAAAAGAGACATTTTCATGTCTGTAAATATGACTTAAATTTCTGTGAGAAGAAAGTAATTCTTCTGGAAAACAAAGTAATTATAGAAAACCTATAGGTTTTTAATTATTGACACAGTATTACATCAGCATGGAGTGGAATAGTTTGATCTAATAGAGCAGACACATTGAATCATAGTTAATATTCAAATTATTTACATATTTCTAACATATAAAATCACCTTTATTTCGCTATGGGTGTGAAATTGGAAAATGTGACAATAAGAAATTTCAGAAAAAAATGATGGAATTAAAGATTTTTATACAACCAAAAATGGATCATACATTTACAAGCTTTCATTTGTAAAATTTTTCTATAATTCCATCAAATTTCATCTTGTAAAATTATTTCAATTCAATTCTAAGAAGGCAATTCAAATCATATGTTAATTATAGCTTACATTATTCATATCTCAGATAATTAGTTATGGCAATTAAATTAACATAGCTAATTTTAGTTTACAAAAGTCCAAGCAATTCAACTGTTGCCATGTAACAAATTTCTGTACTAAACTGTTCTATGAACAGAATCTTCAGAGAAAAGTTTTCCCAGTTTTCCAAGACATACACAATGTAGGAAACCCCTGTTATTCCTCTAGATGTTGTCATATCTGAATATGATACCCAGACTTGTTTGTGATCATGGTGTATGCAAGCCTGCAAAATTGTCACACACAGAATGGCAAACTATAAGTATAGACATAAGCTAGGAACTCTGTCCCATAACTAAATAGCTGAGTTAGCCAGATAAAGCCATTTTACCTTTAATTTTGGACCTATTTACTTTTATACTTTAGTTCAGATTTTAGTTACCATCAGCTCTATTTAAGACAATAAATCTGCTGGAATATATTGTCACAGACAGTTGTAAATGTAAGATTAACTTTACTTACTATGACTTGAAATGTATTTAAATAAATTAATAAAAAAGATTAACTTTACTGCAATATACTATACACCTTTAGTTGAATAAGTATAGTTTATACCTAATAAGTCTTATGATGCTTATGGTTTGGCTGCACTTAAAATAATTCATAGCACATAACATCATCATTAATTTATACACCGCTTTTTTCCCAATAATATGTAGTTACGATAGATAATTTATAGAGAAATGGTGGCTTTCATTTATTACTGTAGCACAGGTACAATTCTCTACATTAAACTATAATGGAAAATTAACAAATATGAAGTAAGCATTCATTTTTGTTTGACTTTACTTATTTGTTATAGTCTTTTCCCCTTCCACTCAAGTAAGTCATAAATTGTATTACCTCTATTTTTACTCAGCACCCAAATCACCTTGCTTCCTTCTATCACAGCAACTACAGAATACAAATGTTTAGGGCTCATATTGTCCCAAGAAATGATTTGACTTTCTTCTTTTATTCGCATGACTTGGTGATGTTGAATGACATGGGATAAAAAGCAGAGGGTATAGAAACAGATATTTGGGTGGAATTTGAGCTCCACCATGTACAAATTCTGGAAAATAGGATAAGTTAGCTTACCCTTCTGGAATTCAGTCTCCTCTTTTGCAAAACATGCCATTGATAACATTCACCATTAACAGATTTTCTGAAGTAGAGATGAAATAATGCATGTATAGTACATGTGAAGTATATATATGTGTGCATATGTGTGTAAATATGCAATAGAGAGAGATATATAATTTTATAAAATATATGTATTTTTTCTCCCCAAACTGCTGGAGCATTATAGTAAATGGATTATTTTTTTTCCAGTCTTTAAGTTACAAAGATGGAAACACTGAATAGGATACATAATGACAAAATATTGGCAGCTGAGAGGTCGAGGGATGCAGGATATATATGAAGTCACAATAAGAAAATTAAGAACCAAGCCTATTTAGATTCCCAGTCTGAAAGATTCTATTTTATTTTTCTACTTTTTATTCATTCATGGAAGAAGCGTAGGGGACTTCAGGAGACAGAAGTTCATCTAAGTAGAAGAAAGTTTTAAAAAATATACCCAAAGGATGTAAAATCGGCATACTATGGTAACACAGCCACATCAATGTTTATAACATTCAATTCACAGTAGCCAACTATGGAACCAATCTAGATGCCCTTCAACAGATATATGGATAAAGAAAATGTGGTATATAGACACAATGGAATATTACTCAGTCTTAAAAGAAGAATGAAATTATGGCATTTCAAGGTAAATGGATGGAGCTGGAGCATATCATGCTAAGCAAAATAAGCTAATCCTTAAAAACTAAAAGCTGAATGTTTTCTCTGATAGGCGGATGCTAATTCACAATGGGTAGGGATGCTAGGGTAAAATAAAATACTTTGGATTAGGTGGAGGGGAGTAAAGGGAGGGGAGGGGGCATGGGAGGAGGAAGGATAGTGGAATGAATCGGACATTATTACCTTATGTACATACATGGCTACACAACTGGTGTGATTCGACAGCATGTTCAACCAGAGGAATGAGAAGTTATTCTCCCTTTACACATGATGTGTCAAAATGCATTCTACTGTCATGTATAACTAATAAGAACAAATGAAAAAGTAAATTAATTAAAAATGATCATCACTGATATCTTCAACAAGATAAAAGAGATTATAATTATGAATAAATTAGCCAAAATGTGTTTATAAAACAAAATATGAGCAAAGCTGTACAAAGTACAAAATCTATCAGATAAAAATATCAGGATAAATATTTGAGAGGTAAGAGAATATTTGCCCAAAGCTGATTCCCTGAAATGTAATAGCCCTTCACAAAGCTCAGATTTACCTAGGATTGAATGATTAAAGTACAACTAATTAGGTAGTAGATATTCCTTCTGGACATGTCTTAAAAATATGCTCTGGTTATGACAGGCGAACGTAATCTTCATTCTGCAGTCTCATCCCTCATATCTTCTCAGTTTATTTGTTTTCATCTACTATCCACACAGCCATTGTACCTGCTAACAAAGTAGGTAGGGTGTGCTAAGAGACTAGCTTAAGGTTGTGAATAGACGGAAAGGGGAATGGGTATAGTAAAGATAGTTGATAAAAAATATATATAAATATATATATATATATATACTTTTGATATATATATATATACTGTTGATATATATATATATATACTGTTCATTGAAAGAGCATATAAAGATGTTTAATATGAAGAATGTAATCTGCTTATAATTTTGTGCAAAGATAGAAAAATTATGATTGTAACAATATTTTTTCTATTTGCCTCAACAAATGTTTTCAGTGAATAGTGTGTACAGCTTCTGAAAATTTGTTTTTTTCTGTTATGTATTAAAATTCAACTTTTGAGAAAAATAAAAAATAAAAATTAAAAATTAAAAAAAAAAAAGAATGAATCTGTAGTCTGAACTTAGAGGAGTTGGCCTCTTAGAAGGCTCTATGGAAACAGGTTGTGGCCCATTGTTTAATTTTATATGTCCTGTTGAACTAACAAATCTGGACTTTGGCTCTGATTACCCAAGAGAAAGGAGAATATTTTATACGTTTCTACAAAGAAATGACAAAGTGACAAATCCTGCAGCCTATATGAAGAAAAACAAAGGCTTGGACTTCAGCCTTCTAATTTTGCCAAGAGTTATGCTAGCACTGATATTTCACTGAAAGCATTAAATTAACCAGATGTGATGGTTATTGTATAGTGACCTTTCATCATAATTGTAGAGGAACTAGTGTTTTTCTAATTACGAAATTTAAAAACACTATGTCCTTACATCTGGGTTCCTCTCCCAAATCTGATGTCCAGTCCAGCGTTGGCATGAAGTCAACAATGGGAATCTCTCAACTTGGTATTGGTCTTGTTATTGAATTTTACACAGTGAAATCTGCTGCCATATGTACACTGTATGCATTTGACCATCTGTTTTTGATTGCATACCACAGGTGGAAGATAGGTTTTATTAAATCTCTTAGAAAGTGGAGTAAAGGACAAAAAGATTTGGAAAATAGAAAACAAAGGATAAAAAAAATTAGATGAGTAATCCAGAAATCTAACATCTGAACAATTGTTTAAGAAAATTTCAACTGAGATAACAAAAGGTAGAAAATCATCAAGTAAATCATAATGGAAGGATGTTAGTTGCAAATTTAAAAAAAGTCTATCTGGATCCAAGCAAAAAAGATCAACATATAAGACAAAGAATTGTGTAAACAAAGAGAAGATATGTTCTCAGGAAAAAAAAAAAATCGGCTTATTTGCAAAGAACCAAATGAAAATGACTTTGATCCTCTTAATGGAAACACTAGAAAAATGTCAGTGAATCAATGCCTTCAATTATCTAAATAAAAATTATTCCAAACTAAATCTTTTCCCAAAGTCTAGAATATTTTCCGCAAGTCAATCAACTTTGTGAAAATAAAAAATACAGTATTTCCAAACACAAAAAGTATCAAAACTTTTGCTTATAATACATTCTTCTACAGGAAGCAATGGGAAGATATTCTGAAGCAACATAAGCAGACTCAAAATAAGAGAACTGGAGACACAGTTAAGAGAGAAGTCAGGGATAGCCCCCAAATGGTGACAAAATGACATCCCAGGCTGACAGCTATATATAAAGGCATAGTAGATTGATGTATAATTCCTTCAGCCTGCACAACAGTACCATGCTGTTAACCTAATGAAGCTACTGGAAGCTCTGCTTTTTCATAATAAGTATGTGAATCAAAAAAGATCAATATATGAAACATAAAATCCATCAATGGGAAGAAGTAAAGGAATTCTAATATGCTAACAAGAAAGGCATAAAATGACTGTCGTACAACAGTGACACAGCTAGAAAGGATATCATTAGTTTTGGAAGGAAATTTTATAGAATCTAAAAAACTGAAGTGAATAAAGCAATCACACCATATGTAATTGGCCTGGTTGAGAATTGTACTAAAGTTTTGGAAGGTATGGGGAAAATTAGCAACAGACATGAAGAAAACTGAACAAATGAAAACCAATTGCCTAATTATTAATTTTAGGGGTAAGGACAGAAAAAAATATCACAGAACACAATAATGCTCAGATAGCAGCAACAGTGGCATAGGTATACTAGTAAAAATGTTTTCCTTAATAAAAAAGTCCAAAATATACTGAAGAATAGAGCAAAGCAACAATGGTGTGAACTATGTAAAAAAACAAATCTTCATTCATGATAAAAGATGTCATAACACAATATCACAAACTGATAAATGGTGATATCTCTCACTTATTTGGAAATACACAGATTTATGAAAATCAGCATAATGGTTAAAAAGCAGAGCATAGTTTCACCAAAGGAAAGAAAAGAGGAATGGAGAATTTTATTATATTCCATAAGCACCATTTGAATCTTTGAAACTATACACAAACTACTTTTGATAAATGAACAACTAATGAACCAAGTAAAAATGAAAACTCAGTAGTTACTAATCATACAGTTCTGTGTGCCTACAAAGTCATAGGCAAACTGAGAGAGGTACCAAATATATGTTTACCCTTCAGACACTGAAATGTATCTTGCCAAGTAGAAACAGTGGATTACAAACTCACAGATTTGGATTTCACCTTCTGAATTTCTAGCTTTTTAAAAATAAAGATCCTAGTGTTATTTTATTGTTTATTAGGAAATAAGTGATAGACTTTTGAGAGTTGAACCTTTTTCTAACACACAGCAAGTGCTCATTATTCTTACATCCCTTGCAACTTTGATAACATAATGTAGGCAATGTGAGAAAAGACAGCTGACACCAGTTTATTGATTCAAAGATAGTTGTACTTCTCTGATTGGGGATGAGTAATATCAACAACTGTGTCTTACAATTTACCAGCTATCATTTTTTACATTTTATCTTTCCTAAGATTTGACTGCTTATAATAGATGGCATCTTAAGATACAATGAAATAACCAAGGTGGATCCCATGTGATTGAATATAGGTGTATTTATAAAAAATTAAAATTAAAAAAAAAGATAGAGAATAGAGGGACACATGTGCTTCTTGTCATGTGACACATGATACCTTGTGCCTCCTAGGTACTTTGCCAGCAGGAAGGCACCTCCAGGCACTGGTCCTTGAACCTTCAGAACTGTGCCAAACAAATCTCTTTTCTTTATAAAATCACCTAGCTTCAGGTATTTCATTGCACTAACAGAAAGTAGACCGATATAGGCGTCTAGGGTGATTTCAAGTTTTGTTTTGCTTATTTGTTTCATCAGGTCAAGTAAAAAATCAGGACTGCCATTTACTAACATGAGGGAATACTGGGGAATAAATAGATTGGTATATGTGAAAACCAGTGTTTCTGCTTTCAACATATTAATTACAAAATGCCTACAACAAAATCAAGTGAAGGTATGAGTAATCTGTACCTATATGAGTCTGTCTCATAATAAGAAAAGAAGATGTAACAGTGATAAGAACATAAATGTCTTTTAAGGTCAAGGGGACTATATAAGATCACCAAGAAAATGTGTGAAGAAATAAGAGTTGTCATAACTGAGTCTGTGTGTCACCCTAATTCAAAGGCCAAGACAAGAAGGAACTAGGAAGTTGGGATGGAGATGCCAATGAGATCTGAGAAAAGTCAAGAGTGTGGTTTCCCAGAAGCCAAAGGAAGATGATACTTGTAGGTAGAGAGAAAGATCAACTGATAAATATTGCAGAGAGAGCAAGAATTTGAAGTCTAAAAACCCTGCAACCAGCAGGTCATTGCCGATTCTGAGAAAGTCGGTTGAATTGGAATGCTGGAGGTGTGACCTCAGTTTCCTACCTTGTCACTGTCAGCAGTGGCTCTTAACTACTGGGTTTGCCCTCCAGGGAGTATTTAGTAGTATCTAGAGACATCTTTGACTACTATAACTTGGGATTATGGGGCAGAGAGTTGCTAATACTATCTATTGAGTAGAAATCAGAGATGTGTGTAAATATCCTAAAATGGGCAGGACAGTACCCCACCACAAAGAGTTATTTGACAAAAAAGTGTCAATAGTGGTTGAGATGGAAACACCCCTCTAAAGGAATCTTCTATCATTATCAGGTCCTTCAGACACAGAATGAGTCTTGGAGTTTACGAAAGAGGCATAATAGTTTAAGTATTATGAAATAACAACTAATTAGCTTTAAACAATCAAATTAGACTATTATTCTATTATCAATTACCTATATTGTCATCATGAGCATTGTACCACAGAGTGGATGATCATTTTCATACAAGATTATCTGACTATAGAATTTTACTATAATTGAGATCTTCCTAATATTTCTATGTATACAGTGTGTAGTCTCAAGATATATCCATACAAACTAATAGCCTCTTGGGATGTGTATACATTTTTAAATTTCAGATTTTGAATTAATTTATTAAATTATGTTTTTGGGCTGGGGCTGTAGCTCAGTGGTTGAGCGCTTGGCTAGCATGCATAAGGCACTGTGTTCGTTCGCTCCTCAGCACCACATATAAATAATAAATGAATAAAATAAAGGTCCATCAACAACTAAAAAAAATTTTTAAAAATTATGTTTGCCTTTGAAAATAGTATCTTTCTAGAAAACAAGACTGAATAAATTAATTCATAAAGTTGCTCATGCATATTAAAATAATTTGCAAGACAAATGAACAAGGTAAATACATTTGTTTGGGAAAGATAAAAAAAAATAAAATTGGAAATCATTGTAAGAAACAAAGGACATCCAAAATAATTAAGATGTGCTACATAATAGTCTGAGTGAATATTTTGTTTTACTTTGAAGAATATATTAATATAATTTAAATAATTCTTTTGAACATCTATCTTATAAAAAGAAAATTTGAGACAAGTTTATTTAATTGAGTTCACTGAGCATTAAAATGCATATAAAAAATTAAATCAAAAAGAACTCTAGGTCATGTGACTATGAGAGCAATAACTGTTTCAGTCAAAAGGATATTTGAAAGCAATTATAATTACAGATCATTCAGTTCTCGCAGTAGTTCTCAATTCATACTTTCTTCTGTACAACAATATTGCATTGTCTACTATGATAATATTTTTTTCTTAAGCACTGAGAAAATAACAAAATGTCAGGCCTGATTGTCTCAGTCATGCTGAATGTATGTTTGTTCTTTAATTTTTTTCTTAAGAAATCCTATTGCAGTAGAAAAGGATGTTTCTTGTTAAAAATTGCTCAATTTCAAACTATTTAAGATTCCTGTCTTCATGAGGGCAGTACCTAACAAAAGAGACATATTAATGGTATACTGTAACCTGAAATAACTTGAGATTCAATTGTTTGGAAGACAATTTTAGATCATTCAGTTTATTGATATTGTCCATTAACATATACTCTCAATTGTTAACTTATACACAAAAATTTTGAAACCAAGTCAAGATGCTAAATGTTTATTAGGTCTATTATTGTTTACCCATTCACACATGGCTAGTAATAGTATATGGCACTTGTTCCTTTCTCTTCTATAAGCAGTTGATTATAATTATTATTAAAATATGAGCTCCTTAGAACATTCTATAATAATATATGTATATAATAAAAACTTGAAGCCAGGCGCGGTGGCTCACGCTTGTAATCCCAGCACTTTGGGAGGCTGAGACAGGAGAATTGCGAGTTCAAAGCCAGCCTCAGCAACAGCGAGGCGCTAAGCAACTCAGTGAGACCCTGCCCCTACATAAAACACAAAATAAGGCTGCGGATGTCTTTCAGTGGTTGAGTACCCCTGAGTTCAATCCCTGGTACCAAAAAAAAATTAAAAAATTAAAAAATAAAAACTGGAATTTGACAGGGACATCTGAATTTGAATTTGTGCTCAGCCACTCTGTGACATTAGGCAGGTTGGTTAACTTCTCTTAGTTCCTAGTTTTTCACTGAATTGACATGAAATGGGGTAATCATGACAATAACTGCTTGATGACCTTTAGCTTGTTCTCTGAATGTATAATTAATCTTATTTATTAAAGAGATTTCTAATTAGTAGATAGTCCATTATTAAAACTAATATGTGAATAAAACTTTTGTTTTGTCTTTCTAGATAACTTTGAGCCCTGAAATCATATTCTTGAATTTAGTGATAAGAATCTGACTAAAATTTAGAAGCATGGTTAGTATGAGTTTTTAGACTATTGATGAATGATGTTTAAAGGTACATGTGAGTATAGTTCAAGGAATTTGGCATAAGAATTACTGAGGAAGAGATTATATTTAGGTGACAAAGATGAAATATATAACAAAAATAATCATGTTCAACCAGGAGAGGAGAGAGGAGAAGTTAAAGTTAGAAATGATTTGAGGCAAAGATATTCTGAAAGACAATGAAATGAGTGGAATATATAGAAAAAAGGTTAAACTCTTTGGAGAAAAGCAAATCAGCTTTGAGAGTACTGAAAAATAAACAAGTAGGATAGTAGAAAAGTAGAAGACCATAGACTTTGCGGTATTTATAAATTAGTATAACATTAGGTAGCCTTTGGAGGGGTGAATATTTAGTATTGTTAAGGAAGGAAAGATATAATGTTTGTTTCATAAAGTGAAAGAGACTGTCAAGAGGTCATCTGGTTGTACCAGGGTAGAAGTACTGAGTTTCTGCAGATGTAGATGGCCCAGATATGGTCTTAAGGATGGACTGTTAATAATCTTGTGGTCAATACTGATCATTCATATTCTCAAAAAAAAAAAAAAAAAGTTCAAGTAATGCATCAAGGAATCAATATGTATGTCCAAATTATGCTGGTGATAAGTGTGTCCTTTATGTATTTATGATCAGAGTAAAAAAGAAAAATCAAGAAAATTGATTTTCTGATTGTATTTTTTCAACTAAGACAACTAAAGATATCACTGCATCTCAGCTCATCATCTAGTGAATTATGGTAGACTGGACTAGGGTAATTATGACAGTTGCTCTTGAACCATGTTAGAGTCATCAAGTGACACTTAAAAAAATAATCATGATGTCTATGCCATGCCCAACAAGAGCAAAATTAGAAAAATTAGAATCACAGAGTTGTCCCAGGCATCAAAAAATTCAGTGCTTTCCAGGTGATTATAATGTATAACTATATTCAAAACTTTAAATTCAGAAAGTCATGCACTAAGGTTTAGTACACTATTCTCACTTTGGACAAAACTTAGAGGCAAGAGAGGGCTGAAGTGGTCACAGTGCCAGCTCGCTATGCCCATGGCTGCCAAACCTCTAGGTACACAGTTTTCTCACTTTCCATCTTCTTAGTTTTAATGCCATAGAAAGGTTATGAGAGAAAAAAGGAAGGAGATTAAAGAGTGAAATAAGCCCTTAAATACCATTCTTCTCTGTGAAAGCATTATCATATCCAATAACTGTTTGGGTCCATCACTAAGATAAATAGAGCAAGCCATCCCACAGCTGAGAGCATCATTTTTAGTACCAAAGCAGCTTTCGGAGTTAGAAGGTAGAGAAAAATACACTTCCCACACCTCACCTACCAAGCATCATGGCTTAGCAACATAGTACATTCCAGAGCATTGGTTGTTTCCAGTCCTGATCCTGTGGCTGACTGGGAGCTGCATTTCATTGTTCTGCCTAGCATCAAGAAAGAGGACTGCACTACTTACTACTATCCCAAGAAAGTCCAAAATTGAAAATTCAAAGGATGGTTTCACCAGAATGTCTATTACTTTTGCACCATTGGTAAAGTAAAAAAATAAGGAGTCAAATCATTGCAAGTTAGAGTCTATGAAAGTAGCTGATGTCACTATGTATCTTGCAGCAGCCATAAATGATTTCACAAACACAATGAGCTAACGTATGCTGTTGATATTGATATTCCAGAAAACTGTGAAGAAATTGTTAGGTGATTAAGAATACCAGTGTATACAGGTCAGATTATTTATCAATAACAACACAACAATGAAGATAGCAGCAAAATAATTAAGAATAGGTGTATTATAAAAGAATATGATCAAAGCTGATATTCTACATATTGTACAATGAATCATAGAGTAGCTTCTCCATTTTTTGGCTCAGGAGAGTATAACCAATCAAGATACTTGAGTAGAATCATTAAAGACATTTCACTGAGAGTTCAGTAACAGCTAACAAATTTATGTGATAGAAGCATCACATGAACAGTTTAAAACCATTTAAAATTGAACTAAACTGAAATTGAAACACCTTTTATAATCACTGTGCACTTAAATAGAATATAATTATAAGTAGTTGTTAATAGCTGAGAATAGAATTTTCCACTTCTTTAAGGATAAACCATTTTTTAAAATGTAGGATACATTCAACAAAATAATTAAATGAAGCATCACATAACAATATGGTAGTCTAATATCTATCTTAGTATGTTGACTAAGTTCTCTTTCAATATGTGTTCTGATTATATTGAGATAAAAACAGAATCTTCACTTAAAATAGTTTTATTGGTTATCATTTCTCTAGTATGAACTAAGTTAAATTAATCTATTTGGCTATTTTAGCAATTATCCCAATTAAAAATAATCATATTAACAATCAATGATTGCTAATATTGATTAACAATCATATTAAATACCATGGAAAACTCTTTAAATGTATTTTTTCAGTCTAGTTAATTTTATTCTAATGATATCATGAAAGACAGATTATTATTCTCATTCTAGAAATGGTTAAAACAAAGGTTCAAGGAGATTAGATAACTTGCTAAGGTTACTAACTCACATATAGTTAGCATGTGTGACCAGATCAGGCTTCGGCTGAATTGCACTTCACCTATCTGACTCATAAGCCTAGGCTCTGTCTATTCCATGAGAGAAGCCTCCTGCCATGCAATTACAAATCACTCTCTTCAAAAACCAAATGTGAATAAATAGAGTGCCAATGGCTCAGTAATTGAGCAACTTGAGAATCAATCAGAGACATTCCTGATGTGGACACTATCAGATTGTATAAATCAAAGAGGATTGTTTCATAGGTTCTGTTGTTCCATATGTGAATATTCCAAGTTAAATTCAAATTAATTAAAATTAAATTTTAAAAATTCAGCTTCTAAGTCATATCAGACACATTTCCAATGCTTAGTAGTCATATATTACTAGTGGCTACAGCATTGTGTAATAATAAGATAGCATTTTATTATTACTTATTATTATTAGGGAAATTTTACTGGACAGCACTGTATATGACTGTCTTTGAAGATAGTGTGATAGGAAAGATAATATGATCCTTGGCTTTGTGATTTTAAGTTTTATCAATATTTTCCCTAACATGTTTGATGCCTGTCTGTCACAGAGCAACAGTAGCATTCAAATGACATGGAGTATCAAAACTCTGAGAAGAGTTTTTATTTTGGAAAGTGCTCAACAAACAAATACAATTATAATACTTAGTAATATTCTGAAATAGGTAACAGTAACCGACTCCAAATTAATTTTAAGTGGAAACCAATGAGAGTATTAGGTTTCAGAGAAAGAGATAGAACTGGGGTTTTAATTAATGTTGGAAATTAGTTTCTATATTTCTTCTTTTAAATTTTAGACCCTTTATGTAATCAAATAACAGTTTGTGAATGGGTCAGATCCAAGCCAGAGAATGTAAGGATACTTCACTGAGGGAATGCAAGGGGAAGCTCTCATTGGAATAACACAGCCAACAAAAGGACATAATTTGGACTTTCCATAAGAATTGATAAAGGAAACTGTACAATTATAGTCTCCACATTCCTAATTTCTCCTTTCCCTACAATACCTACTTTACTCTCATTTCCTAAATCAAGAGCTCAGAATGTTACTCATTCCCTATTAAAAATCACATATAAAAATCAGCTGGGTGCAATGGCATATGCCTATAATCCCAGCAGCTGGAGAGGTGGAGGCAAAAGGATTGCAAGTTCAAAGCCAGCCTCAGCAACTGGCCAAGCACTAAGCAACTCAGTGAGACCCTGTCTCTAAATAAAATACAAAATATAGGGCTGGGGATGTGGCTCAGTTGTTGAGTGTGCCACTGAGTTTAATCTCCAGAACCAAAAAAATAGAGAGAGAGTAGATTTTGTTTTCCTTTTATATTTTGATAATTTTATTTTTTGGGGGGGTACTGGGAATTGAACTCAGTACTCGACCACTGAGCCATATCCCCAGCCCTATTTTGTGTTTTATGTAGAGATAGGGTCTCACTGAGTTGCTTAGCACCTCGCCATTGCTGAGGCTGGCTTTGAACTCGTGATTCTCCTGTCTCAGCCTCCCTAAATGCTGGGATTACAGGCTTGAGCCACCACACCCAGCTTATTTTGATAATTTTTACTTCAATAAAATTGGTTTCCTTTTCAATCTCAAGAATTTAATTTTGTATGAATTTAAAAACATTTTCCAAAAACTTATCCATAAGTTCATCAAAGTGATCCTACACACACACATACACACACAGACACGTTAATGGATGCCAGCTTCCAAAAAAAAAAACTGTACTGTTTTTATTAGTCTTAACTCTAAAGTTCGGAGGAGTAGTTTTGAGTCATCCAATTGAAGACAGAATTAGGCAGTCAGTATATATAGGTAAATTCAGTCAGTGAATCAAGGAGGCCAATTTGAGTCCAGGAAGTTGGAGAGGGATCGAAATGCTAATGGCTTCAGAACCCTTCCTCCACCCTTATCAAGATAACCTGCCTACCTGTTGCTAAAGTAACCTGTCCCAGGAATTGTCTCTCCCTACAGGGAGTTATTAATTATGCCTCTTTCCTGCCCAGATCACTCCATCTTGGCCCATCCCCCTGCCCATCTGCTTCTCTCCACTTGGCTATTCCACAGAGCATCTCCTGGGTCTAGTCATGCAGGAAAGAGAAAGATAAGGTGAAGAGAGCGAGAAAACAAAGGAAGACTAGGACATAAAAAGGGCAAAACACCCTCACTTCTGGGGATACTAAGATACCAGATATGGCCCGCTTCTCCCTCCCAGGAGAAGTCTGTTATTCATTTTTAAATAAACCCTGCTTAAATGCTTGCCTCTATATGCTTCTCTGATGTTCAAACTTCAATATATGAAGAAGTAGAACTGGTCACCAGTAACCAGTGATATCACAATTTGGGTCAGGTGCCTGTCTGGGGATCAACATTATGCCCTGCAGAAACACAAGAGCTAAAGCAGAAACCATGAATATGGAGAGCAAATGGGACAAAAAGAGTCTTTGCCCACTTGAGAAGGTTAGGGGAAATGTGTCATATATACATATATAAACATTATTTTAGTTTTCAGTACTGACACCACTATCATAGATTCAAACAAGTCGCAGAAGAAATAAATTATTTAAATCAAAGTTTGGGGAACATTTGTTCAGTGTTCATTTTTAGTATAATGTTGCCATGACCTGTTCAAAAATCATCCCTACCTATGATTATTTGGAATTCAACAAAAATTGAAAATGTCTATATTTCTTTGATCTTTCCCATAGCTCAATCTTCCTGTGACAAAAATGGTACTGATTTTGAGGGTGTATTACAGAACATCATTTTTATTGGAGTCAATGATTGAGAAATATAAACCCTGCAGAACAGCAACTCCAAAATCTTTTCACATGAACGCTTACATCAAATTAGTAGCATGTTACAAAGTAGACTTGGTGATGTTGTGCTTTCTAAATCTTTCCCGCATTTTTAAAGTTTGGTGATTGTAAAGATGAGAGGAAAATAAGAAGGCATTATACTAATAATTTGTTTTGAAGTTATTTTACCCAAATACGTTAAAACATCCATCCAAGTGTCTGCTGCACTAACAGGAATTTATATGGTACACCTGGTAATATTTTCATTTTTTCCCCAAGATTTTTGCTATGCACTTAGTATTTTAAAACACAGAAGGTGAAAATTCCCCAATTAACAACAAAAGCTTGAAAGAAAATATAACACATAAAATACGATAAATATTGTTGTGTAAAGCAACTTTAATAGAAATATTATGAGAATCACATATGCAAACTTGAATTTTCTAGTAGTCACATGTAAAATGCAAAAACCAACAGGTGAAATGAAATTTAATAATATATTTTACTTAGTATAATTAAAAAATATCATTGTAACATGTAATCGACATAAGCCTTGAGATTTTTAAATTATTTTTAATACTGTCTCAAAATTTTGCATTTTAATTTATATTTACAATATAGTCTCAATTTAGACCAAGCACATTTCAAGAGTCAATAATCACCTTATTAGTGTAGTTATGGAAATACAGTTAATAGAAATCAGAGTGTAAATGTAGTGATTCTGTTTTTTGGTGCCAATTTCAATCCATAAAAAAGCATGAAGTGAGCAGATTTTCATCTAAGTCACCTTCCATTTATGTGATAATAACATCAGAAACTTCTGCACACATATATACAAATGCATATTTACTCTTTCTGCACCATGAACAGATGCTCGGGTGAGTATTGTTAATTGTTCATTGCTTTAGTCCCCTTTTTGTAGTTCAGGCACCTGAGAAGAAGAGCAAGCAACAGCAACTCGGAAGAGAGAAACACTCAGACATAAAAGAGTTTAATTTTTTTATGTTTTGGTACTGGGGATTTCACTTAGGGATACTCAACCACTGAGCCACATCCCCAGCCCTATTTTGTATCTTATTTAGAGACAGGATCTCACTGAGTTGCTTAGTGCCTAGCAGTTGCTGAGGCTGGCTTTGAATTCACGATTCTCCTGTCTCAGCCTCCCAAAGTGCTGAGATTACAGGTGTGTGCCACCGCGCCAGCTAAAAGAGTTTAATTTTAATTATAAAGAATGTAAAATGTGTGATTTACTTAAAAGTAAAACCATAAAAGAAGGAATATGAGAAATTAGATATCATAAGTCATTGATGTCTGCATAATTTCCCTATTCCCTTTAAAAGAAACTCTTTGAAATGTGCCCTAAAGCATGCTAACCATGCTGGATACCATTTTGAGCATTTACAGCACCCAGAGTTTCCCATCTGATACATTTAAAGAACTTAAAATTTAAGCACAGATTTAAATGATCACAACTGTTATGACTCTTCCACAATTCAAGAAAGAAAATTATAGGGCAAGATTCAGGAAAGGAGATTACAATTACTTGAACTGGAGTTGAGCCAAACACTAGTTTCTCCTGAAAGATGTCACTGAAATGCTCTGTAATTTGAAACAACTATCATGATACTGTGACCTACTCTGTGATTCTGAGAGCAAATGTAGGACCTCCAGCATGTGTCAATGCAAGATGCTAGGCCTGGCAGTAGCAGTACAAAGAACAGATATTCAGAACCACTCCTTAAAAATCTCTTTGTGGTTTTGCCCAAGTTCTGCTTTAACAATTTATGAAATAAATTATGGATCAAAGAATGATAGAGGAAGAAAGCAGTGGGAAATACCAAATTATAAACTTAGTTTGTTGTTATATAAAACCAGCTTTAGAAAGTTTGTACATTGATTTCTCAAGTTATGACCTGGCCTAAGTCTCAAGTCATCATGACTTGGGAATATTGGAAGTTAAAAAGTAAAGCATATAAAAATATAAGGTAATTTATAGATATTTTTTGTTTAAATGATATCAATAAAATGCAAAAAAAATAAAATTTGAAGAAAAATTTTAAAGATTTTCTTGACCAAAAAAAGAGAGATTTTCTTGACCAACTTCATACAAAGATTTCTAAATTTTGAATGACCCCAACGGATTGATCAGAAGAAGAAAAAAATAGAAGTGGAGAGAGTGGTTTCCTGGCACTTCTGAGACATGTCACATATTCTATCTCTTGTCTTGGATATTTATCAAGAACTTTTATATAGTGAAGGATTTTTTTCTTTTTTCTTTTAAATCCCACAATAATAAAAGCTGCTTAGTATTGCTTTTTTACAATTTTACTACTCAACATTAGTAAAATGTTAGGAAACTGAAAAGCACCTTCAGGAAATGTTACCTTAGTTCATCTGCTATTATTGAAAAACTATAAAGCAAAAGTCTTAGTTTTGGTTACTGGTATTTCATTAAATCCAGAGAAGTCTATAATCATATATTTCCTTGGTACCACATCAATTCTACTTTCCTGAAAAGATTTATGAATGTACCCGGGCGTGGTGGCTCATAATTGTAATCCCAGCACTTTGGGAGGCTGAGACAGGAAGATCACCTGTTCAAAGCCAGCCTCAGAAACTGTGAGGTGCTAAGCAACTTAGTGAAATCCTGTTTCTACATAAAACACAAAATAGGGCTGGGGATGTGGCTCAGTGTTCAAGTGCCCTGAGTTCGGTCCCTGGTACCAAAAAAAAAAAAAAGATTCATGAAGGTAATGGAGTTTGCCATAAGCTCTATGTACAAATCATTGTGTATTTTTATACTTAATAATCTAAAGGTATTCTCTGTTCTTCAAAAGTTTTGTTTTAAAATGACAAATATTTTAGTGCTGTATTATTAAGTGTAAAAATAATTTTATCCTTATAACACTTTACATTCTAATATTAACATAGATATTAGAAGATGAAGATAATAGGCACAGAAAGTTATTGAGAAGAATATATGTTCAGAACAGCGCAATTCATTATAGCTAAGCTATGGAACCAACCTAGGTGCTCTTCAACAGATGAATGGATAAAGAAAATGTAGTCTATATACATAATGTAGTATTACTCACCCACAGAAAAAGAATGCTTTCAGATTTTTGCCAGTAAATGGATGGATCTATAGAACATCATGCTAAGTGAAATAAGCCAGTCTCCCCCAAACCAAAGATTGAATGTTCTCTTTGATATGCTAATACACATCAAAGTCGGAGAAGGAATAGAAGTTCAGTGGATTAGACAAAGGGGAATGAAGGGGAGTAGGAATAGGAAAAATAGTAGAATGAATCAGACTAACTTTCTTATGTTTATATAGGAATACACCAGCAGTCTAACTCCACATCGTGTACAACTACAAGAATGGGATTCTAATTAGAATAAATTCCACTCCATGTTTGTATAATATGTCAAAATACACTCTACCATCATGTATACCTAAAAAGAACAAATATAAAACATTCAAAAAGAGAAGAATAAAGGAGTAAAGACAAAAATATCTAGGCTTACTCAGTTGTGGCTTATTACATATTTTAATTGTATCATGAAATGAGATGGTTTGTAAAATCAGGTACAGTAAAAAGGGTGAAAGTACAGTCTTTGGCAATAGGGACTCACCATGTCCTCACCCCGCCATCCCAAACAGTCTCTGTTGTGGTTGTAAATACAGTTTTAGAAATAGAGCACTCCAGTGATTGAAGACGTTAAAGCACCAAGGAATGCATATTCATACACATTTTTAAGAAGTTCAGAGGGAATCATCACCAGCATGTCACCAGCACCCTGTCACTCACCCCTTGCTATCATTCTGAGGGATTGTGGAGCTTTGTCAGGATCTGTAATCACGTTCAGGGGATTGCTCTCCTTACCAGACTACTATTCTATCTTATAGCAAGTAAATAACCTTAGAGGGTTTCTAAGGTCTGAACCAACTCTCAGGTGATTTTCTTTCAGAATGTGATGGATAATAGTTACAACAAAAGCTTAAGAATATTACAGTTTTCACGTAGTTCAAATAAATTCCATTTCCTTGAAATAGTGTAAAAGAAACAAAACAAATATTAAAATCAAATCCATGCATATTATCTAATCTTTGAACCAGAATTTAGTTTATAAATCTTTTTTTTTTTTTTTGGTACTGGAGATTGAACTCAGGGGTACTTGACCACTGAGCCACATCCCCAGCCCTATTTTGTGTTTTATGTAGAGACAGGGTCTCACTGAGTTGCTTAGCGCCTCGCCGTTGCTGAGGCTGGCTTTGAACTCCCGATTCTCCTGTCTCAGCCTCCCTAAGTGCTGGGATTACAGGCTTGAGCCACCGCGCCCGGCTAGTTTATAAATCTTAATAAAAGAAATCAAAAAAGGTATTTAATGAAATGTAATTTCATAATATGCAGGTAAAATGTAAAAATGCAAAGGTCATCAAAATATTTTTATGTTGTTAATTATCTGTTTGAGGAGCCAATAAGGTTTAAATATCTATTCCTACAAATTGGAAGTAAGGAAGAACTAATTATCCAGAAAATTGTTCATGAGTTAACATGACAGTGGAATATGAGAAAAGAGCAGAAGCAGGAAAGTCTTTCTCAACTTTCCTTTCCATTCCTCCTTGAAACAGTCCCAAGATCTGCATTAGAGAAGTACCCTGCTGATGTCCCATACTCATACCTGGAGGAAAGCAGTTTCCTTATCTCTGAATATACTGTGATATCTGTAACTCTAAAGACAGTGGAGAATATGAAAAAAACAAAAAAAAAACCCAAAAAACAAGTCTTGCTATATGTCCCCTCACCCTGGTTTATTACCATTAGATCATACCAGGTTAGACCAATTGTACTTCTCCACAACCATTCACTTCATCAGATCTAGCATAAAAATACCCATTTTCTGTTACTTTAGGGTTTTCATTTCTAAAGGCTCTTGTGTCATATAAAACTTAAGGTAATTAAATTTGTATATTTTTCATTTGTTATAGGGAATTCAGCCATGAACATAGTGATTGGTGAGGAAAATAAATATTTTCTCCCCTGCACTGAGCTTAACTTTTTAATGTATTATCTCATTTGACCCTTAAACAGCAAACTTCCAAATATGTGCTGACCAAAACAGTAGTACTGTATGGCTACATAATATCAAATTGCCAAAGGTCCTCAGTCCCACTAGCCATATTTCAAGTGCTCAGGAGTCACATGTGTCTAGTAACTTCCATATAAGACAGCACTGAATATAGAACCCTTTCATCATCACTGAAAGTTCTATTGGACACTTCTCCCTAAGAACTGTCCTATATTCCCATTAATAGAAGACGAAGGAGAGTAACAGAAAGGGTTGGAAATAGGGGGAAATAATGACTCTTCTATCGCATTACACAATTCTGCTTCCTACAACATGACAAATGTTCAATAAATGCTAACTCTATTTGTTCTTCTAAGATTCTAAATGTGTGAATACATTTTTAAAATCAAATATTAATATGTATAATGTTCATCCAATAATCATGTTACATTACTTTCTTAAAAGAACAGTATGCAAAATTACAATGGGAGAATAAAACTGTGGGAAGGATCTACAGGTGGCCTTTGTAGTGCCAATAATAGTGTATTCCTATTTACTTTTAGTTGCATGCTTTTTGATTTATCATTATTAAATAAAATTAAAATTTTTGATATGTACTTTTTTCCATATTTTGTTTCAATTTTTCTATTTTTTATTAGTTGAACTGTATTCTTCAATTGAAAAGAACTTTTGATTTGTTTCTATTGTTGTTTTGTTTTCATTTTTGGCCAAATCTACGTTTTAGTTAATCCTTGCCACATGAAAAGTGTCATTACATGAATGTATATCCTTTATACTAGATGGTCTTAATCAGCAAATTGTCTGATCACCACTCAAGTGGACAATGTATAGTATTAAGTTACTATGATACAGAAAAATTCTCAAACATAGTTCTGAATATAAGGTCTTGGGATAAGAGTTATGCTATATTATATGAAAATATCATATCTGATTTTGTAGCTTATCTATTAGTCTATAAGAAAAACTCATTTATTCTACAAAAGCTATACCTGTGAAGAATATTAGCAGTTTTATTTGAAGGCTTAAGTGGAAAATAATTTTCTAAGATTTGAGGCTAACTTGCCCAGATCTCATTTTCTTCCAATTTCCAAATGTAGAAATAACTAAACTATTCAGATATATCTGAACAAGAACCATCTAACACTCTGTGTGGGAATGGGCAATAGTAGTATATTGTATTTTGATAACATTCTTGTTTTATCCTCAATTTATTTATTTTTTTAATCATTAAGAACAAATAACTCTCCAACCAGTAGAATATTTCAATATATTCTCACATATACAAAATATGTGGGTTTTATAATTACAAATATGTAATTTAAAATTATGTAATTAATAATTACTTTGAAATGTAAGTGTTTTCTTCTTTGAGTATATGTGTGTATGTGTGTGTATGAGAGAGAGAAAGAGAAGGAAAAAGATATAAAAACTGAATTCAAGAAATTAATAAGATTAAATGGGAAGTATTGGGAACACAAATTCTAAATATGAAATAATAATGCATCCTCTTTCTACATTAAATTTTGTTTATTTTCTAGAAATTATGTGACAAACTGAAAATGTACATAAACTAAAAATACAAAATTTAAGACTATAGATGAAAACCACAAGAAATGGCTCATATTAGAGCATGTAGTATGTGAGGGCCTACAGAGCATGATTTTATTTTGTGGAAACTTACAAAACACAATGTACTATAAGAGCACCCAAGAGGAAGTTATCAGAGATTCAAGAAAAATCCAAACAAATGTCAATGAATGTAGTTTGTATCACGCTGAGAAGATACATGCAGGCTGAAGAACAAGATTTGAGATGGGTCAGGAAAGTCTCTCCTCATAGGATTCACAGCATAGAGGGGAATAAGTAGAAGACTAAATTTTCTGCTGTTTTTGTTTCAACCAATAACTGGTATCATTGGCAAAACCAATGGAAGGGAAAGAGCAAAAGCAATGAATTTGGAAAGCTGACAACAAAATTTTATTTGCTTTCGATACAATCTTCTGGAAGGCAATGAACTCTAAAAGAGAAAGCAAATTGCTATTCAACACAGGCAACCACAGACAACATAGAGAAACACATAACCCACATCCCGTGGGATTCCACTGAGAAATAAAAATTGGAAAACAATTTTAAAAAACATGTATTTTATCAAATCCAAAATCACTATTTGCTTTGTATTGTAGAGAACTAGAAGTGTTGCACTATTTTAATATTTCCTGGACAAAAATAGAACATTTCAGATGAAATTTTTTTAAAAAAAAATATGAAGTCAGTAGCAACTGTATTCAAGGATATTAAAACATAACTAAGTGTTCCACAGGATCCAATAGACACAACTCCTTTCAACTGTACCTCAAGGCTATGTCATTTTTTTCTTACTTTCTGAAGTGTTTGACAGACTACAACCGTCTCTCTTTGTAGTATGTTATGAGGTAAACTGATCTGTCAGTGACACTGGTACTACAATCCACCTCTCAAGAGCAGGAAAATGTTGAATTTCTTACTAGGCTGTCAAGGGTTCATGGACTTTTACTGTGAGAGTTCTCTGCATTTTTAAGATGCCAGTTATAAAAGCACCTGTAAGCCTTTTCAGCAATTAGTTTCCTGGGGACTGGTTAATAATACCCTGTCAGGCAGCTAATATTTATGACTATTGAAAGTAAATGGTCTGTTGAAATGTGGCCCACCAATCATTAATTTCACTCCTCAGTGGGAGAATAGCAGTTTACATATTTCTTTTGAAAACTGTTAAAAATGTATGCACAAAATTTTGGAAATGGAAATCGTTTTGAAATATGCAGGAGTCTTTTTTGTCAAGTTTCCATAATGGAATAAAGTATAAACCAAATATATCCTATGTATTTCTTAAAGATATCAATCGCAAGAAACAGATGCCTTTTTCATCATGAATTACACATATAGTGTACTTGCAAGTCCTAAATATTTTTGAAGAATCAGGAAGATTAAATTCTAGTACATTTCTAGGAGTCTATTGAACTTTCCCATATATCATTTTATTTTACTTTATTTTTTATTCATGTTAGGCCAAGTTGAACACCCCTAAGTAATATTCCTGTCCTTCTCTATGCAAATCCCATCTTGACATTTTGTACAATTTTCTGTCTTTCTTGATTAAAACTGGTAAAGTTAGGATACAAAGAAATAAAATGGACATTCAATAATCCCAGAAATAGTTATACAAAATAACATTCACATTATTGAAACTTAAAATTTTGTACATGATTTCAAATTAGGTGGGGATTTCAGGAGTGCAATGCCTTTGTGAAAGCTGATTGAGTTTTTACAATATGTTTCTTTCACCAACTGCCATTGGCAATTTCTAATTATGAGATAAGATTTGAAAGCAGACGCTGCTTTCTGCAAGTACTATGCAATTCTGTATAATTATCTTGAGTCAAACTTCATCTGCCTGTAAAAACATTTTTGGAAAATCGTAATAAATCATAAAATTGGAGTATAGTATTCTCTTTATTATTAAGAGGAAAATATGAAGTAAAAATAATTACTATCTCATTGTGCAAGAATTCAGGATAAGGAATATGAAACCCTACTGTCTGCAATAGAGGATCTATATAGTGAGAAGGTGCTATAAGATTAAATTTACTCTAATTAATAACCACAACATTGTTTGATTTGATTTGAATAATTCAGTGAAGAAACAAATGGACATAGGGAACATCTGTTCCAATACCAAGTGATTAAGAAGACTAGATTTAATTTGTCAAAAATAGTTTTAGTTTTGTGTGTGTGCATTGTAGATAGATCCACAAATAGACTATTGCAGTCTTTGGAAGTTCAACATACTACTCTATTATTTCCTTTAATACAGGGACAAATACTGTTAAATAGAAGTATATTTAATAATCATAGGATAGTATATAATTGTTGAAATTCAATTAAAAGCCTAGTCATTTTCTTGTGCTTATCCCTATAATCATCATTTGTGAAAAATACTCTTTCACTATTATAAACATAAATAAAGGATATTGTCTAATTGATTTGTTCCACATAAAATGTCATAATAAATCAAATTGAATTTTACAAGCTTTAAAATAGTTTTTAGATGTCTAATTTCTTTAAGTAACTCAAAGAGAATTCTCTAGGAAAAGATGAGGTGCTGAAGGTATGTTGAAGAATATATCACTTGATTCATTTATTCAACAAATATTTCTTTCCATGACATATTAGATACTGATTTCCAAGCAGATGTAATGATGAGAGGTAACATTTATTGAGGGATTTCAATGGGAAAGGCATTGACATAAGCACTTTATTTGTATTGTCATTAAATCCTCATTACACTTCTTTAGTCTTCCACTTTTCCTAATGAGACAAGTGAAACACACATGAATAACTACATTTTGCCAACATTATATAGCTAAAAAGTGGCAGAGCTTGGAACTCAGGCAATTTAGCTTTGAGCCCCAGATTTAAACCACTGGTCTCTTATCAATTTTATAAGCATGTCTTTTTACGAGAAAACCTGACAAAGAAAATAATCAATCATCTGAAAATTGAAAATACTTCAGAAAGAATATCATGTTTCAGAATATGGAGATGAGCCAAATATAACAACTCAAACTCTTCAAAGTTTGAATTATTCTATTTACTGGTTTATAAAATCAAAAGATGATACCGGGGGCCCTGACTTACAGCTGAAAAATCAAGTCAACTCCAAGGTTTCATGATTTCAAAAAGAAGTTATATGATGTGAGAGGAGGGGGACAATAAAAGGAAAAATTCATGAGCAAAAAGGACAAAAAAGCAGATGTTATCAGGGGAAGAGCTTCCAAAGAATTTTCTCAACTATACTGGGAACAGATGACCTGACAGACCAAGGCACCCAATTCCCTAAGTTTCTCAGTTAAAACATTTTTTATTATGAATAAATCCTCATTTATTAAACTTGTAAGTTGAAAAGAGTGGGCTTATTTGACATATGATCCAGTTAAACGCTGAATATATAGGATATACACAAATTAAGAACTCGAATGAAGTTTTAGCACTATATTAAATACAATGAGACATCCGGTTTGTCAGTTTAAGTTGGAGATAATATAGAATTCCCCAAGAGGAAAGCAAGTTAGCTTTCAAGTGTATTTTGAAAGCACACATCTAAAGCTTATCACTCATTTTCCAATAGGAAAATGGTATAAAAGGTGCTTAAGTTTTCAGGCTAGTTATCAATGACTTCATCAGACTTTATTTTAAGCTTAAATATTTATATTTTTAACAATGTAGACAAGAGAATGATAATGTGCTCATTATCCAAACTATAAAAGTTCATATTTTCTCTTAATCATTTGAGTACTTGAGAAAACAATATAAAAGTTTGAGAAAAGTGAGGAGGCAGGAGCAACAATTCCAAAGCAAACCCTAAGCAGTGAAGAATAGATTGGAAGTTAATGATACTATATTTTGATTCCATCTAATTTAGCATTAAAATCTATGGTATTATTACTCTTTAAGATAAAGACAGCTCTGCTTTATTGAGCATCCTTCTCATGATCTGATCTATTTCTATTCTCATGCATATGGAACAAGAAAGAGATAAATAGAAAGATTTCAAAGTAAATTAAGAAAGGAAGTAGAAAAAGAGGATTTTCCACCCACATAAGTGAAGAAGCAATAGAAGAAACTGAGGTACTGCAGGAAGGGATGCTGAATAGAGATAAGATATTGAATGAGGAGAACTTTATCGAGCTATAGAAAATAAAAGAGAAAACCTAAGGGAAGTCAGCTGCCTGTGAGGAGTCTCCAGGAAGCAAAGTCTGAGTGGGCCAGTCTGGAATGGAAACAGCAGTCAGTGAAGAGAGGCACCAAGGGATTGACAGTGAGAACAAACAAAGGGATCGATGCAACCTATGCTGTGTTTACAAATCCAGCTTTCCAGTACATAGATATATAAATTATAGTTTTATAAATACTTAGGAAATTTCTAATTAATTTTCCCCAATTTATTCCAATTAATATATATATTATTCTCAAGTTATATATAGAAATGCATTTTTAAAAAAATTGGTTACAATGCAAAATAAAGTTTTTAAAAATAGAATATATATTGTCATGTACCACATAATGACATTTTGGTCAAAAATGCACTGCACACAAAATGGTGGTGCTACAAAATTATAATAAAATTGAAAACCTGGTATTGTCTATTGACAATTAAGCCATTGTAATGTCAGATGCAATGGATTGCTCAAATGATTTATTACATCATCATCACGATGATGCAAATAAATAAATGTAATGAATGCAATACATTATTATTACATACATGTAATAAATCATTATTCCATTCATATAAAAAGTAAAGCATTCACAATTAGGTTCAGTACATAAGACCTGAACATGATAATAAATTATTATGTTACTGGTTTATGTATTTACTATTGTATATTTTTTATTATTTTAGAGTACATAACTATTATGGATGAAAAGTTTAAGATAAACACTATGCCATGTAATGCCAGCAACAGCTGCGTACATCTCACGTTTACCAAGTCTCTTGATTGCATCATTTTCTCTTGTGCTTGATTTCTTCTCATATTATTTTCTCCATCATGGTCCTAGGTGCAATAGTCTATAACATAATGTAAACCATGAAGCCCAGTATAGTACTGTGTAGTAGGCTCTACCACCTAGGTTTGTGTAAGTTTACTCTATGATGTTCACACAATGATGAGATCGCCTAACAGACACACTTCTATGAATGTGTAAATTGATACAAGACTTTTGCACATATATATGTATATTTCATATGTAATGAAACATGTTTCACATATATATGTGCATGGGCATTTCATTTTGCCACGTATCTAGTTGGCAGTTTACAAAACATTTCAGAGAGTATGGCAAGATTTCTAACTCACACCTTGTCAAGAGCAAGCTATTTTAAATAAGTTTTCATGTATTAGATGTGAAAAATGTGATAGAATCAATCATGAAAATTAGGACAGAAATTTATAGAACCATATGCAATTGTATGTCTGTTTTTCACCTTAAGCATTAATTAGCACCAGATATTTGCAAGCTAGAAGAGTAGTCCAGGTTTATATTCTACTTGCCTTGAGTAATATATTTATGATTTGCTATTTTCATTTTACAAAATAGAAGGCATAGAATGGATGCCCATAAGCACTTTATTTATCTATGCAGAAGTGGCACTCCATTTGATGTTGTAACAAAAACTGAAATATCTCTAGTTTTACTTTTCATTATTTTCTGCTCCTTCTGTAACAGTGAGTCCAATCACTGCTATTATAGCTTCCCAATATATATGTAAATGTCTTGTACAATGCTGCCTTACATATTGTGAAGTTCCTTTGCATTTTATAACTGTTCTTTCTGGCATTTTAAGCCTATATTTCCAACTGGTAAATTTCCTGAAACTCTTTGTCTTCTCTTCCCCATGTGAAGCTAGTGCTCTAAATCTAAAGGATATTTGTTAGATACTGCTTTTGAATTCTTCATATGGCCTTCTAAAATTGTTTAACAGTGATATTGACAAAAAGAAAAATGTATTTTAATATAAAGAGTATTCCAACTCATCCCCAATATTTTCTTACAAACCTAAGCTGCCTCTTCTTAACTCAGCCAACATTTTTAAGTGCCTAGTAAATCACTGATGCTGTGCTAGGTGCTGTTTCAAACAATAACCGTCTTTGACTTTAAGAATATCGTAGTGGAGGGCGGTTCCAAGATGGCGGCCTAGACAGTCCACTCTGCGCTAGGCTCTCAGGGACCAAGGCTGGACGTGGTGGAGGCGCCGTTTTCCAGCCAGCTTCCTGGCATCATTCTGCGGCTCAACACCCCACGCAGGAATTTCGCTCGTGTATGTGTGAGTACAGGATCACCCGGAGGCAGCGGTAGCCGGGAGGCGTGGCTTCGGCGCCGACAGGTGGAGTGCGGTTGTGGTGGGGAATCCGGCCCAGGGCTTCAGCCTGGAGTTTGTCCCGGACGTGCCGGGCCTGCTTCTGCAGAGGGTGCCTGGCCCCAGTGCCCACCCAGCCACGAGAGACCACTAGCAGTTGCTTCTGTGGACTGACTGTCTCCTGAGCGGAACCCCAGCTATTGTTCTTTGTGGACCACCTTCTAACACAGCGGAACTTCCTACACACCAGGGGGCGCAGGTGAACACCTGGGAGCAAACCTTGGCCACGGTGGAACAGTGACTCCACCAGCGGCCCAGAGTTTCACCTTGGCCTGGGACCAGTACCAAGGATACCAGCCCGGAAAGTCCAGCAAACAACAGACAATGCCACCTACTGGAGGAGAGGTAACGAAACCCTGCAGGGAAACTATAACCATATAGGAGTTAAAACTGTAACACCTTGGATCAGCAGAGCTAGAAGGAAAGACACACAAACATCATGAGAAAACAAGGGAAAAAAGTGACGCAAACAAACCAAGATACTACACTCCTAGAATCCATGGGCTGTACAGCAGGAGGAATGACAGAACAGGAATTCAGGATGTACATAATTAAAATGGTCGGTGACTTAAAGAATGATATAAGAGAGCAAACCCAGTCAGCAATAGATCACTTTGATAAAGAGATTCGTAGGCAAATACAGGAAGTAAAAGATCACTTCGATAAAGAGATACA